>CM076575.1:1085629838-1085814157 GCA_034641835.2 Pinus albicaulis
AGAACATTTGGCGGAAATTCCGACGGCCAAATCGTCGCTATTCCGACACATTGTCGTCGCAGGAGCGACAGTTAGCGGGCGGGCAAACCGTGGTTTACCGTACCGTCGCAGTTCCGACACAACTAAAAAGTGTCGCAGTATCGACACTTTTCCGTCGCTTCCAAACAAGCATCACTCTTCCGACGTCTCCTAATCCGTCGCACTTCCGACCTTTAAAACTTGTCGCACTTCCGACGACATGTGGTCCGACGTTTTAAACGTCTCTCTTCCGACGTCTGTAAACTGTCACAATTACGACGAAATGTGGTCCGACGTTTTTGAGGTCGCTCTTCCGACGTCTGAAAACTGTCACAATTACGACGAAATGTGGTCTGACGTTTTTGACGTCGCTCTTCCGACTTCTGTAAACTGTCACAATTACGACGAAATGTGGTCCGACGTTTTGGACGTCGCGCTTCCGACGTCTGTAAACTGTCACAATTATGACGAAATATGGTCCGACGTTTTTGACGTCGCACTTTCGACGTTTGTATACTGTCACAATTCCGACGCTTAAAGGACGTCGGAATTGCGACGGAGAGTTCAATTTAAAAAAAAAAAAAAATGAAACTTTAAAAGAGGAAAAATGCTGTTTTGAATATATTTTATGAAGTAAAACAGTACATGAAGTCATTACATTTTCACATCTAAAGATTTGAACCCAAATATCCATCCAGAAAAGTGGAAGTCCCACCCCAGACAATGATAGAAAAATACCCCATGTCACATACAGCGACTTGATATAAAACCCAGTAACGGTCCACATGGAGATTATCGACAATCTGAGAAAGCATCCAAATATGCCCAGGCATCTATAAGAAAGTGAAATAGCAGTATGTAGAATAGTAAAGCAACAGATAGAGTACGTACCGACGTCCATTGTTCCAAATACAAATTAAAGTACCCAAAATCCTTGAACAGAGAAAAACGCTAATCATGTGAGGAGTGTGATATGTCCCAAATATAAAAAAGACCATGAGACCATATCAATAAACCAGCAACATAGACCAGCATCACTAGTTTTGAAGGCAGAGTGATAAACATTAATCATTTTTTTTTCACGAGAAAAAACGTTGTTTTGAATATATTATATGAAGTAAAACAGTCCATGAAGTCATTACATTTTCACATCTGAAGATTGGAACCCAAATATCCATCGAGAAATGTGGAAGTCCCACCCCAGACAGTGATAGAAAAATACCCCATGTCACATACAGGGACTTGATATTAAACCCAGTAACGGTCCACATGGAGATTATCGACAATCCGAGAAAGCATCCAAATATGCCCGAGGCATCTATAAGAAAGTGAAATAGCGGTATGTAGAATAGTAAAGCAACAGATAGAATACCGACGTCCATTGTTCCAAATACAAATTAAAGTACCTAAAATCCATGAACAGAGAAAAACGCTAATCATGTGAGGAAGACCATAAGACCATATCAATAAACCAACAACATAGACCAACATCGCTAGTTTTGAAGGCAGAGTGATAAACATTAATCATTTTTTTTTCACAAGAGAAAAAACGTTGTTTTTAATATATTATATGAAGTAAAATAGTCCATGAAGTCATTACAACAATATAGACAGATGGTCTCGTAGATAAGCAAAATGATAACTGATGTTGTGCTGTTTCCTTCTTTTAAAAATGTGCTGGAGGCAGGCCCTATATCTTGGCTTGCTGCTGTCCTCTTTAGTAATTCTATGTTGATTATTTCATTTCACTGATACTCTTTAACTGCTCTGATACTCTTTGACCTTTGTTCATCCCTTTATCCTTTTTATCATGATATACTGTGGTAAATAGGCAAAAATTTATGTAAGGATAATTTTTTACAAAAGTTCCATCATTTCTTCCCACCATTGAACTTCTGGCACTCTGGTCATTTGCAACTCTCTTAGTGTTTCATCAGCCTCAGTATGTCTGAAGTAATCAGGTTGATTTGGGAACAAATGATTTACTTCATGCTCAAGATAAAATAAATTCTTCAATCTGTCATGAAGGTTTTTCCCTGTAGGCAATGCTGCTGTTGATGAACTGGTTGAAGAACTAGCTTGATTATCAGCATATTTGTCCAATTTTTCAACATAACTATCAAGGTCAATTAGCTTATCTTCTGCAACTATAGGACTGGGCAATCCTCTATTTAACAAAATATTCAATCTTTCTCTGAAGGCAATGATTTCTTCTTGCATATCTGAGCACCTTTGTTCTAAATTCTGTACCAGATTTCTTTTAGTAAAAACTTTCTTTATTTCCAGAATTGTTCCGGTCCTGTCCTGAATACTAATTTCTGCAAGTTGATTCTTAGTGTGAGTATTCAAAAAATGTATAAGTCTATTGGCCTCTTCTAGCATATTTCCCAACTCTTCTCTTGATCTCTCAATCTCATCCAGAGCCAATTTAACTAAGTTATTCTGTTCATCCATTATCTGAATTGAGGGCCAAACATCCTTTATTGATTGAATGATATTATCCCAAAGAATATCATTTATTTCTTTTAAAGGTTTCTCCAATGTGAGATCCTTTTCCAATGCTTTGACTCTTTTTTCTAATTTGTTCACTTCTCTTGTTTTAACAGCAACACTCATTTCTGAAAGATCATATTTATGTTCTAGAGTGGCCAATTGTTCCTTTGCTTTGTGAAGCTCTATGGCCTGAATGTTCATATCTTCCATTGACTTTGTTAATTCATCAGTGTTCAAATTTGCAGTGTTGCTCTGTGACAATTCTACTGGCTGACCTGTTTTTGTTGTACCTGTCACTACTCCTGCTGTAGATACTAGAATATTTGCCTGCTTATCTTTTAATGCATTCTCAAGCTCTTTTTCAGTTGCAGTAAGTTGCTCATTCAATTTTAAGAGCAAATCCATTAGTTCTTCCTCGGAATTTTGTTTGATGATTTCTGCAGTCTGTGGATGTCTTGAGGCCGGTAACTTTAATTGTTTTCTCAGAGCTGCAATATCATCATCTTTTCTCTTGATAAAAGCTTCAATACCTTTCACATCTTTAGGATTATGACCCAAAACAATGATTATTTCCTCTAAAGTTTTGATTCTATTATCCTTAGCCTGGGAGGAGGCTTTTTCAAGCTGCAACTGTGTATTAGTATTATCCAAAGAATCCTGCAAATTATGGGTCATCGTTGATTTATCCGTCAGAGTAGAATAAATCATCTCACTTGTTTGCTTGTGTAGCTCAATTTGATCTAAAGGATGGATATCCTTTACTAAGACTTCAAAATTAGTCCTAACGTAATCTGCAGCTGTCTGAGGCTGCCGCACCTTGGGCTTCAAATGGCTCATTAACATCTTACCTTGTTGGATGTCATAAGCTGACATCAATCTTTCTTGATTTTTCTGAGCCATCTTCAAATATTGGCTGTATACTTGAAGTCTAAGTGGATCGTTCCTGGCCTTTATATTGGTGAATGTTCTTTTGATGTCCCAGGCAGTTTTTACTGGAGGTTTGAAAGAAGATATTTCTGCACTTTGTTGCCTCTGTACTCCCTGTTTTTGAAAATTAGTGGATGTCCCACTACCTGTATCTGTTTGCTGACTGTCTTCTCTTCCCTGGCTGTCAGGGATTTCCTGAAATGATTCATCTTCTGGAAGGGGAGTTAATTTCTGCCTTTTAACATCTTGTTGTTCAAAAGAGCCACCAATAGGAGTAGTTGTTTCAGCCTCTCTCTTTTTTCCCTTTTCTATATTCAGAGGAGTTTGTAAAATAGAAATTTCTGGCTCACTGATCTGAGTAGGAGGAATTTGTCCTTGACCTTGTTCTTTAGAAGTCTCTGGTTGCGCTGTCATTATGAAATTTTCAATTATTTGTATATCAGGCTCCTTTTCTTTTCCTTTAGATTCTACTGCTACTGTACTAATCTCCTGCAAATTTTGTTGTAAAGTCCTGGCTGAAGAAGATCCCTGCACCTGTCCAAAAGATTCTAGGTCAAGTATTTTTTCAAGATCTTTCATTACATTTTCAACATTGACCTGCTCACTATCATTTTCAACCAATGTCCCTTCTGTCCATTCATCCATATTAGCATATTGTTCTATTTCTGGGATTCTTTGATGGATGTATGGTGACTATTTATTTTTCACTCTTCTATCAAAGATAAAGTTGTTTGGATCATAAGGCACCCAGTAGAAACTCTTTTGTAGTCTGAGATGGTCTTCTAAAATCCTTTCGGCTTCCTGTCCAGCTTCCCTAGAGTTACAAATGAAGGGACCTAATTGGCTCTTGATCCTGAGTTGAGCCTTTTTCTTTGCATTGCAAAAATGAATTATATCTTAATTATTCATCTGCCTGAAATATTCTAATGCAAAGAGTCTCATTGGGACATACTTGGGCAGTTTGAATGGGCATAATTCACATCCATATATCCTGATCTCTGTGTAGTTTTGATATAGGTACCAATCACCTATCTTGTAATGCTTTGAGAGCTGAAGGATTTTCTTGATTTCATTGTTAATTCTAGTAGGAGAGACTCCTGTCAACAAGGTAGTTGCAGGATGAAAAAAAAGGTCGACAAACTCATTATAGGAATAAGGAGAATCAGATTTGTGAGTAATGGCAGACCAAAAGATGACTGACCTAGGATTCCCTTTGGCATCAAGTTTCTTAACATAAAAAGGGAAATTTTCTGACTGAAAGTAAATCATGAGATGATATATGACAGAAGAATACTTAAATACTCACTCATTCTCAAATCTCATGAACTGATCATGGATTTTGTCAGCAATATAAGATGCAAAATCGTACTTGACAGCAGGAGGCTGTCCAGGGGTAAAAATGGATAAAAATACTAGGGTTAAGTGATCAACACACTCACTAGTATTGAAGCCCATTATGGAAGATATCATGTCTAAAATAACTCTACCCTCATCAGTAAAGAAAGGATAACCATAAGGGGGAGGGTATTTAGGCTGATGCTCTGGTAACATGAAGGTTTGGCATAGGCGGTTTAACTCTTCATGGGATAACTTAGTAGATTTCTCAAGTAATTCAACCATGGACAGGGGAGTGAGAGCTTGACCGGGTTGGAATTGTAGCATTTCATTTATGGATTGAGCAGTTATTGGGAAAAGGACATTTTGACTTGGGGATAAAACTGCTCGTTGGTTGGGATCATACTTTGCGGAGCAATAATGAATTAACTCAGGAAAAATATGGACTGAGGGGAGAAAGTACATAGGAAGATTTGATTCCCAAAGTCCAAAGATGTCAGAACCATTCAAATAATTGTCTCTGCAGCGGAAAAATATTCGAAGAGGATTCTCACAGAGACGCAAGTCCTTAATTTGAAAATCCATATCGGCTAAAGGCAAATAATCCAAGTCCTTGTGAGGGGCATCGATGGGCACGACATTCAGAGCTACAGGAACTTCCATTTCTGGTTCTTGTGGATTCAGAAATGGAATTTCGGGGTTTTTGTGGAAAAGGGGCACAATTACCAGTTTTGGGAATATAATTGCAGTTCTGGGAACGAAAAAGACCAAACTGAACTTCTTTTCAGACCTTAGTGCAGAATTAAAACTAAAACCAAGATTTTTTTAGAGAGTTTAGCGGGGAATTGGAATAAATACCTGTTTACGGCTTCTCCGCTAAACTCTCTAAAAAAAGATGGAAATGAAACTTTAAACAGGCGCTGGTTATGACAGAAGAACCCTGAAATACTCGGCTTCAATTCTCTTCAGCAAGGTAACGGTCAGCAAGCGTTAACATTTGGTTTTTGAATTTTGTTGCATGGAAGACTAGCTAGCGCACGGAACAATGAAAATGACGCATACGCAATTTGTTTTATTTACAAAGTCAAAAGGGTGGCGGGGAACAATGAAAATGACCCGAAAAATATTAGGGCGAATTTGATAAGAAATTCGCGTCACAACTCTCCCTCCGTACGCCAGCCAACTTCGGACCCGAAAAAGATTAGGGCGGAATTCATGTGGTTTTCGCGTCACAAAATTGGCCGACGTCAGCAGGCTATTTTGGAACGCGAATTTGGTTTGAATTATGGTTTATCGCCGTTTGAAGTCCGGCGGGCTCGACTCAAGAGAACCGGGGTCGTGAACACTGTTCAAATATAAAAATCCCACTTAATAAAGAGACAAGATTGTTGTGCTTTCAGAACCTGACCCGAGGATTGGACATGAGTTAACAAACAAAAGGATAGCGGAACCAGACTTGCACCCGTGGTCAAGCCCTGTACCAAAACCATGAGCGGAATCACAAAAGCGGGTTTCCCATATTGCACCGCTTTTGCGGAGTAGGCGGTATTTCCTATTCGCGAGCGATTCCATAGGGAATGCGACACGTGGCGAAGTGACCCCCGGAAAACCACCGTTTAACCCGCGCCATCACACATTAAAGCCCGACGTTGGAAGCCGAGCGAAATTGCCAAGAGTCGTTGATTTGGAGAAGGGCCATCGGACGGTGGTCACACGTTGAACTTGCCCGGAGGTTAACTAAGGTGTGCGGAGGATAGCCAGGTACGATATGAGTGTTTGATTGGTTATTGATATATATAGGTGGGGCCGGAGTATAATGAAATTTTTTAATTAAACGATTGGCGGATAATTAGCATAAGTCTGGAGCGTGATTGTTGTAAGGCTGGGTGGTGAAATATAGAGCCGAAAGTTCATTACAAGTTATTTATTTAAAAAGAAGCGTGGAGTATAAATACAAAGTGTTGAAAGTTAAACATTGGTTATAAGGCTTGGAGATAATATAAAGTCGGGAATATAAATTAAAGTCCAACCATTGTGGATGGTATTTATTTATCAAATTCTACGAATTTGATAAATAAACCCGAAGAAAGAAGAAGTCAATGAAGACCCAGGCTGGAGGAAAAGAGCGGGGTAAACCAGGGGAAAATGCTGACAGAGCGATTGTAGACACACCAGCTCTCCTTAGGGGTCCAATTTCAGTTTTGTTGCGTCACACGATGATCTCTCTTCTCTGGCATTTACTTGTATTGAAGATCACTATTCTAGGAATAAGGAGTTATTTTCTCCAAAATAACCCTAGCCAAACATTGACAATGCATCAAGGATATCTTTCTATGCTTCATAAGTACATATGTTCTACTTCTAAATCATGTCTTGGAAGTGGTTGTTTTTCTGGAAATTATTCACCAGTTGGTTTCATACCAAAGTCTTTTTCACATTTTCAGCATCCAATACATGAAAAGATAATGGTTTAAAACAACATAAATATTTGAAATTTTGCAAGAATTGTCTGGCACACTTTGAATATGAATTTTGAAGTCAATTGCATGATGTTGTATAGGATCAAGTGTCATTTTGAATACCAAATGTTTCACAAGAAACTTCTCAACATGCTACCCTGCAGTAAGGATTAAATGATAATATTGCATCAACTATTTCCATAATAAAAGTGCACCTCGGCCATAAGACTGAACAACTACAAATGTTTTAGATCTTACAAGACCACATAATCAAATGTATTCCACAAGGCCAATACTGTATGAAAAATGAAAAGGAGTTTGCAACCAAAAATACCTTAGGCAACTAATTCAATTAGATACACCAAACCATCAGCAAAAAGGAAAACCGGCCTACTTGGCCTCAATATTTTCAACTGGGTCCTCTAATTCAACCAATAAAAAGGCCAAAACCATAGCATTGAGATACATTTCATTACACTGTCAATATCAATAAAATTTGACTCAGCCATAACCCTTTCCTTTTAGACCACTGGGTAACAAATATGTTTCCTTTCACCTTTGAGTTTTCAAATTATGCCAACCAAATCTAAGACATTTAAGAGGGGGAACTAATACAACGTTAAAAAGAAAACCAGAGCACACATCTAAAATAACAACCCTCCATGAAAAATTAAAATAACACATTAAAATCGAATATAAGTGGACAAGGAAAGATCCACCGCAGTGAAGTTTCACGTGCGGGGGACCTTCCTTTAAACATAATTTTTTCTCTGACCTGCAATTTTTTTGTCACTGAGCCATCCTTGTTGAAGTACAACTCCTTTTCCATAGCTCTTGTATTAACTACCTTCTCTCTGTCGCGTAATCTCAGAGTCCCTCTTCTGCTTGAGAAATTAAAGGAAATGGGTGAAAAAACTGAAAGAGAAGACATTTGTCTACCATAATTATCAAACATTGCACCCAACTTCTTCCCCTTTCCATTGTTACCCAATGAGGTAGATGTGGAAATTGCTGTCATACTGCCCAAAGCAGAGGCCATCTTCTCTTATCTTGAATATAGAATTACAAGATCTTCATATTAGTATGAACCTTAAAAAACATGACTCCCATTGCTAAAAACCACTTTTAAGTTGTAACAGGAAAAATAAACAACTATCGCAACTTTTGGCAACTTCTGGAGCATTAAGAGAGAAACAACCAAAGAGAAATACAACCACAATCCTCATTTTAATGAGACCGGACTATATATTTGCATTAAGATAATATAAAGAAATCACGACTATATTAAGGCCACCACAAAACAATCTTTAACCAGTGTCTCTCGCAGCCTTCAGGTTTCCATGCTAGAGGTTGCATATTTTTAATTTAAATTCTAGACCTCTCGTGCCCATCTATGAATGCATCCAATGGGATATCTACATCAAATGCTCCTTTATATCCCCAAAAACAAATTCCCTACTACAAGAGCACCAGTATTGATGCATCACCCCATACCATGCCACCCACTAGAAACGGTGAAAAAGGAAACCCGAGAAAACTTCTGAAATATCTCAAGATGACTATATGGGTGGTTCTTATGAATCAACCAACCATTCAGAACATGCTCATCAATCCAAACCATGAGTATTATGTGACAATATTCAAGCAAGCACTGAATCGAATTTCTGAAGATATGTTAGAGAAACCCTAAACTCTCATTGAAAATAGGTGAAATGTGGCACCACTCGGGGATTGACATGTGCCAATTGGTACAAGTGGTAGACAATTGGCATGCTCAAACAACGAGGTGATGCAGGAATGACATGAGGGAGAAAATATCAGAAAAGCCCCAAATCCGGAGAACTAAAGCTCATCACCAACCTGAGATTGACAACTTTACATGATGTAACCTATGAAATCGTAAATGGAGAAATCATAGTAACAATAAAGTAACCTATGTAACAATAAATTTGGATTCATCTGGGAGTGGTAATGGGAGAAATCATAGTGAACAACAGGAAACATGCATAGTTGCTTACAATCAAATAGATGAAAAAACACATACAAAAAACCTAGATAATAATCATGAACAAGCTTAATATTGAATTATGAATTGTAAAGGAACTTACAAAATGTGACATTACGAACCTGGTCAAGCGCACAAGAAAAAATATCCTGGACATGACCCTGGTTGACAAGTTATATTGCTCATGATGCAAGAGGATTTGTACCTGCACTGCCAAGTCAATCAAAATCCATCATTATCTATACAATAAATACAAGTAATTGATGTAGTATTTTTTTACTCTAAGATGCATTCTTATGATAATGTTAGAACATATGTTGAAAATGTCAAAACATACCTGAATAAGCTCCTCTTCGTTTCAAGAACAATTTATTGGAGTCGCATGAACTTGGAACAAGCCTCCCACGATCTGAAAGAGTAGCAACTAAGTCAACAGTGACTTTTTTGTTGCTACACTAGATCGAGGGTGGTTTGCTCCAAGATTAAATCGCTCCAATAAATTATTCTCTACTAAACAGGGCCAACCACGTGAAGGTGGAAGCTCTTATGGCCCCTCCCCCCCACCCTCACATCACTCTCAATTCCCCAATACCCAATCTATAATTCATTTTTTACTTTCATGAGCATAAAAAAATATTCAATAACTAATAAAAAACAATTCAACAAAAAGTACGCAAGGAAACATTGCAATTAATGCTTGACATAAAAATAGTATGATAAATGAGTTTTTTATATAACGCAAAAAACGTTCCAAGTATGGTCATTGGTAACGTTCCAAGTATAATACAATATTTTACATTATCGAATTTTCTTTTTCTTATTCCTATTTCTAAAGCTCCTAATTACATCATCAATATCATCATGCTCTGCTCCTGTTTCGTGCCTTTCGACCCGCACTGCTGACCTAGTTGCGTAGTCACGATGTCTGGTCTCATCCAGTGACGGGGCATCGCCTACAAAAGCAGATAATATTAAATTTTAATTGTCAGTTTTTAAATATCATTGAACTAGTTCGGTAATATTAATAAAAAAAATTGCAATGAGATTATTTACCTGGTGCACCAGTTGTCGGCGTTGACCTAGTTGTGTAGTCACGATGTCTGGTCTCATCCGGTGGCGACGCCTACAAAAGCAGATAATATTAAATTTTAATTGTCAGTTTTTAAATATCATTGAACTAGTTCGGTAATATTAATAAAAAAAATTGCAATGAGATTATTTACCTGGTGCACCAGTTGTCGGCGCTGACCTAGTTGCGTAGTCACGATGTCTGGTCTCATCTAGTGACAGGGCATCGACTACAAAAACAGATAATATTAAATTTTAATTGTCAGTTTTTAAACATCATTGAACTAGTTCGGTAATATTAATAATAAAAAATTGCAATGAGATTATTTACCTGGTGCATCAGTTGTCGGCACTGACCTAGTTGCGTAGTCACGATGTCTGGTCTCATCCAGTGACGGGGCATCGCCTACAAAAACAGATAATATTAAATTTTAATTGTCAGTTTTTAAATATCATTGAACTAGTTCGATAATATTAATAAAAAAAATTGCAATGAGATTATTTACCTGGTGCACCAGTTGTCGCCGTTGGGACTGTTTCCCTGTCTTCCTCTCTGGTGGTAAGATCCTCAAGGAAAACATTCTCTGTCATTTAAACAAAAAACGTTATAAGGAAAACCATCAAGGTATAATTAGAAAAAATTATAAGTGGAAATTAATTACCGTCATGGCCCTCATTGATAGTAGCATTGTCGGCCTGGTCCCTACTACAATGATCAGGTTGCACGTGAGGATCATCTACATTTGGCTCTAAAACTGGGTTATTTGCGTCGTCGGTAGTGTTGCTCCCCTGATTTAAACAAAGTTGTTAGACATTAAATTTATGGATGAAAACAAACATATTGAAAGGTTAATGTTTTACCTTATGAGGCATTCTGGATCTTGGGACCTGCCCCAAGCTTATGTGACGTTCAACTACGGCTTGATAGCCGAAATGGAAAGCGATATTTTTATCTTCCTCTGTTGTTTCTGTTCCGAAGTCATCACCCTACATTACATATGTCTGTGTATTTTTAATCATATTTGATAGGATTACAAAAACGTTGGAATGCGATACAATTAATTATAAGATGTTTAGCTACTTAATTACAATTCTTGCGGCCAATTTCAAGTAGCCGCCCTGGCCTAGCTTGTGATGGCCCTTTTTTCAATCCTAGCTTTGGTTGCCTTTGAGGTGTCAGGAAACCTAGCATCAAAAGATTAAAGTCAGATATGACGTGGCACACTTTTATTTTAGACATGAGAAAATTAAAGCTATTGAATTAAAGTTGTAATACCTTGCGGGTCCAGTTGGTATTTTTCCTTCTTTCTTTGCCCTTTTCTCTTTTCCGTCATGGATGAGTGCTCTCCACTCACTCTCTGGAACTGTGAGAGGACGCTCATATCTAGGGTTAAATTTCAATTGCGTCCTATAGGTGTCCCTAGTATATTTCAAATATTTGCTGGCTACCCGAGCCACCGCTGTTCTGTCAAATATGCCGACCCCAAAAAGGGTTTCTAGATAATCTAGAAGTTCTTTTTTCAGGTTGGAACTCTGGGAATTCCACCCTGTGCGTATGGTTGGGCCAAAAATTACCAACGCATGGCTCTCCAGATACCTATAGAACTCATTTTTTCCTACACAGATTTAAAAAAAAAAAAAAGAAAGATATTATCATTAATTTAAAAATAAAAATCGTGATAAATATGTTTTAGATAAAGTACATGAAATAGTTAAAATATTAAAATTTACCTGGGAGTTGTACATGCTTTATAGGGACACCCTCATCGTTCACCAACAACGTGCCATTAATGGTCCCTATGGATCTGACACGTGTAGCTCCAGGAAACGCAATAATGTAGTTGGCCATATCAGCCTCATCATTGCCAACACGTTCAGCGGTTGGCTGGGTGTCTGCTTGGGCAGGGTGTGTTTCTTGCCTGGCACCTAAAGGAGTAGAAGGTGTACAAGAGGGTTGTTGGGAAATCTCTTGCCCTTGTGTCCCACTACCACCAACACTGGATTCAGCAAGTGCTAGAAAACGCTACATACAAAAGAAATTTTTGTTAGTTTAGTCAATGTAAAAATTAAAAATCAAACTATCACAATTCATCTCATGCAGAACAAAAAAAATATCCTTTTGAATTTTTATTATTACCTGATATCTTTCTAGCTGGCTCATAAGTTGTTTTATCTTCTCTTCTGTTTCAGGTGTTTGAGGCGCGTCTATCAAAGTATTAAATTCCAACCTTGCATTTCGTGCCTTTTTTCGCAACAAGAACACTGGAGATAGGGATGAAGAAAGCTCTTCCTCAAAGAGGGAATCATCAGGCGTACCATGGCTAGGTGTATGCATATTTGAACAAAATTAATATTATTTCAATTATGTAAATAACTAAAATACCTGAAGATAGAGCAATGCTGGCACTTTACATGTTCTTTCGCTGGCCTCTTTCCGCGATCATCCCGTCTCGGGGTTGTTCCTGCACTGCTCTGATCAATCTGCCACATTGCAATAAAATTATAAATGTAAAAACTTGAAAACAATATCTAACTTGAAAACACAAAATGAAAACTGAAATAATTTCTAATAAGACACCGGACGACAAAGTTAGAGTTTCAAATATGCCTTGCATTGAATTTAGTCCTGGAAACATGTCATTGCACATTAAGGCACCCAAACAAGAGACGAGTTGACAATGAAGACCTTATTGAATATATTGTTGGAGCAACTTCTAGTAAACTTGTTGTGAAGACCTTGAGGATATTTTTGGAGCAACATTGTTGAAGCTGATGGTATAGCATTGTTGGAGGCGATCTTGAAGGGCCTTGAAGTGAAGCTTTTGGAGCAACTATTGAAAAATCCTTAGAGCATTTAAGTAAGGCACTTTCTATCTTCCATCACCTTTTTCCTTTCAATATCCTTTAAGCGATTTTGTTGATATTTAATGTTTGAAATCACGTTATAATTCCTTGATTATATGTGTTTGGGGACTAGAATAATTTCACACTAAACCATGCAAACTTAAAATTAACTTAACAGATCCATAAAGTAATAATAATCATAATTCCTAATTTCCTATTATACGATATGATGCAAATTATTCAAACATGAAGCAATGAAGACATGCAATGTCTGAATTTCAAGATTGATGAACCAATACAAGAAGTTAGAAACTACAACTTTGATTCAATACTCTGTGTGCTAACTCCAGGAAGGAATCTAGTTTGTAGTATAGAACATGCATCGTGTATTATCAATTCTTAATTTACAACAACTAAAGGTCATCTACATCATCAATTCCTTCCCATGTGTTTTTATGTTATATTCCTTATAAAAGTGTCAAATTTCTCTCAAAGTAAGCAACCACTGAATAAAATAAAAAATAGTTGAGATATGATTGAGAAATGGTCATTTATTTCTTAAAAGGATCTTCACGATTTCTTTGGTTGTTTTCATCTCAAGAAACAAGAAATGACCTAAGAAACTATCGTGCTGTAATATAAGAAACAACACAGTGCAATGGCCATTTTCAAAGCCAAATGATGTCCATTGAGGACATGGCCTTTATTTGGTTCCTGTTTCATAGGAGTTTCGGGTATAAATGGAACTTTTTTGTATCATTTCCAGTAGTAAAAAGGGAAAACCTTATTTTTCCATGGGAAAGAATTTACCTTTCCTTTTTCAAGATAATCTAAATCACAAAAAATATGAACTATACTGCACGGATTCTTGGATAATGTGAAAGTGCAAAAGGAATACCCTACACAAGTGATGCACACATGTACACTTGAACACTAACATATTTTTGTAGTTGAAATGCAATGCTTGTTTTCATTTAAATGTAGGGTTTTTAAAGCAGGGAGAAATAATGGCTGCCAATTTAATAAGCGTTTCTTTAGGAAAAATTTAAATCTTGTATTGGGTGATGAAGATAATAGAGGGTATTGAATCTTGATTCTTGACATTGTGTTTAACTTGAATAACTCAAATGATTATAAATATCAGTCGATGAGTTCTTTTTCAAGTATGTCACTCAAAACTCTTATGTCAAAGCATTGTATGATGGCTAGCATTTGCTTGTTTCCCTTTCTTCAGTTCAATGTAAAAAGTATATTAATATATTGGAGCACGAATGATAACTACAATTGTTTGCTCTGCAGTATATCCAACCCCAAGATTATGAAAATTTTTCTCAAGTGGAGCTATTTGGTTAGGCTGTAGGGTCAACCCTCTATAGGAGGAAGGGCCTGCAGTAAGAACTTACCATTTTGCAAGAGCTGAGGGCCAATGCTATTCTGCAAGAGCTGAGGGCGAATGCTGTTCTGCAAGAGCTCAGGGCGAATGCTGTTCTGCAAGAGCTCAGGGCGAATGCTGAGGGCGAATGCTGTTCTGCAAGAGCGGAGGGCGAATGCGCGCGTGATATCAGAAGTTAATGTAGCACACATGTACATTTGAACACTAATAGATTTTTGTAGTTGAAATGCAATGCTTGTTTTCATTTAAATGTAGGGTTTTTAAAGCAGGGAGAAATAATGGTTGCCAAATTAATAAGCGTTTCTTTGGGAAAAATTTAAATGTTGTATTGGGTGATGAAGATAATAGAGGGTATTGAATCTTGATTCTTGACATCTAGAGAGAACCCTACATCCTAACACAATCCAATGGAATTGACCAAAAAAACCCCAAATAGAGTCAACCCTACTATAGGAGGAAGGCCTAAGAACTTACCATTTTGCAAGAGCTGACGGTGAATGCTGTTCTGCAAGAGCTGAGGGCGAATGCTGAGGGCAAATTCTGTTCTGCAAGAGCTGAGGGCGAACGCTGAGGGCGAATGCTGAGGGCAAATTCTATTCTGCAAGAGCTGAGGGCGAACGCTGAGGGCGAATGCTGAGGGCAAATTCTGTTATGCAAGAGCTGATCAGGGCGAATGCTGTTCTGCAAGAGCGGAGGGCGGATGCGCGCGTGATATTAGCTATTGCCACGGATACGAAAAATAAAATCATTTTTATGTAGCGTGCATATAAGTTTCGTATATGCATTTAGCGCGCATATCAGTGTCGTTATACCGACGGCGAAAAAGGCGTCGCTATTGCAACGAAGGTCTCCAAACATCGCAATTACGACACTTAGACATTGTGTCGCACTTGTAGTCGTCGCAATAGCGACACTTTCGGACATAGTGTCGCCAGTGCGACGTCTTCCTCCAAACGTCGCAGTGGCCACACTTTTAAGTGTCGCACACTTTTAAGTGTCGTTATTGCGACACCTTAAAACTTACTATAGGAGGAAGGCCTAAGAACTTACCATTTTGCAAGAGCTGACGGTGAATGCTGTTCTGCAAGAGCTGAGGGCGAATGCTGAGGGCAAATTCTGTTCTGC
Organism: Pinus albicaulis; assembly: GCA_034641835.2. Taxonomy (NCBI): domain Eukaryota; kingdom Viridiplantae; phylum Streptophyta; class Pinopsida; order Pinales; family Pinaceae; genus Pinus; species Pinus albicaulis. Next base: position 1,085,645,506 of record CM076575.1, read on the forward strand.
AAAAGCTGAGGGCGAACGCTGAGGGCGAATGCTGAGGGAAAATTCTGTTATGCAAGATCTGATCAGGGCGAATGCTGTTATGCAAGAGCGGAGGGCGGATGCGCACGTGATATTAGCTATTGCCACGGATACGAAAAAATAAAATCATTTTTATGTAGCGTGCATATAAGTTTCGTATATGCATTTAGCGCGCATATCAGTGTCGTTATACCGACGGCCAAAAGGCGTCGCTATTGCAACGAAGGTCTCCAAACGTCGCAATTACGACACTTAGACATTGTGTCGCACTTGTAGTCGTCGTAATAGCGACGCTTTGGGACATAGTGTCGCCAGTGCGACGTCTTCCTCCAAACGTCGCAGTGGCGACACTTTTTAAGTGTCGGTATTGCGACACCTTTCTATAAACGTCGGTATAGAGACGGTTTCGAGCGGGATGGAAAAAAGTTGGGGAAATTTCCGACATTTGGTCAAAAGCGTCGGAACCAAGTGTCGGAATTTGCGCCAAATGTAGTAGTGCATTGTTTTCAATCCCAAAACTTGAAAAAACAGCCCAATAATTCCAATTTTTTCCTATTCCAAATCAAATTCAAATTTCACAGATTGTGATTCCTGATTCCCAAACAACTACATCAGCCAAACATCCATCATTTGTACATCAAAAAGTCATGGCCCAGCCTGCCCTTACAAGGATGTAATAGATAGTTGCTGCAAGATATGCACCACTTGCTCTTCCTCAACCTTTGCATCCTCTTCCTCAAGGGGATTATCTAAAATATCTGCCCAAATACAAAATAGAGGGAGAATTAGTTTTTGCTGAGGAAAAATTGGTTTCTTTCCATAGTTATGCTGATAACCATAACATTGAACATGAAGATTTCTAGTCAAGACTCTTTGTTTAGAGCTTGGATGGAGAAGCTCGTAAATGGTTTAGAAGTCTGCCACCAAACTCAATAACAAGAATAGATGAATTGGACAAAGTATTTGTGAAACAATGGGATGATATAAAAGAATATGTGCACTACCTCACAGAAAACTGATGAGTCATCGGTAGATTTTACAAAGAGTTTTAGTAAAATTTATTAAAAAATTCATGAAGAAATCAAGCCTCTTGAAACCACAACTATGATAAATTTTTCTAATGCCTTAGATTCTGAGTTTTCTTTGTGGTTAAGAGCCGAGAAAGCATAAACATTGATGGATATGCAAGAGGCTGTAATTGGGGTGCTGTCTAATCTTATGGCATCAAATAAATTGAAAATGGAAGAGGAGAAAGTAGCAAAGGAAAAAAATAAAATGAAAGAATAAAAACCTTCTTCCTCCAAAACATTTATAGTAGAAGAAAATATTGATCAAATTTCCAAATTTATTAAATAACTTGCTTCTAATATGACAAAACTGGAGTTAGAGAACCAACCATCTGTTAGGGGCAATCAAAATGAATCTAATAGAAATCAAGCTCCTTTCAGAAGACCTTTTCAGCCTCAAAAAATCTTACAACGCCCAAGGAGGAATGTTGATGACCAAAATGTTTAGCCTCGATTAAATAATTTTGCTGAAGAAGAGCAACAAGAACATGAGGAAGAAAATGAAGACATAAATATTGTAGGAGAAACATCACAGTCGACTTGTTTGACTTTGGCGGAATATGAAGATCAGTCAAGGATAAATCTATTTTCAGATGAAGAGAATGCTCAAATTCATGCACAAAATGAGAAAAAATAGCAAGAAACTCAAGCCAAAAATTATCCTTTGAGGTTGAAAGGTCTTGTCCAACAACCTCAACAAAAATCATATTCTGAAAAAAAAGCTGCTAAAAAAAAGGAAAATTTTAATGATGTCCCTCCACCACCTAATTCTGCCCCAATCATCAAAATTTCTGTGGAAAATAAATAATTATCTCCTCTTTATTTCAGTTTCCAATCAGAGCTAAATAAAATGAAGATCCCTGTGCCACTTCTTGAATTGTTGAAAAGTCCAGCATATAAAGAGTCATTTAAAAGTCTATTACAACCACCTCTCGCTCCTGATTTAGTCAATATTGAGGATGAACATCCTACTATTTACTTAGGAAGCCATGTCCAAGACCAAAATGATGATAATTCACCACCTTTCTATCTTTCACTCAATATACATGATATATTGCTGCATAACTGTTTATTAGATTCTAGGGCTTCTCACAATCTAATGCCAAAGAAAGAGATGGATGAATTAGGATTAGAAATCACTAAACAATACCGTGACCTATACAATTTTGATTCTAAAAAATTCAAGTGTTTAGGAGTGATTAAAGACTTGGCTGTTTCTCTTACCCAACTTCCTATGAAAATTTTAGTGATGGACATAGTAGTTTCATACATACCTTCTAGATTTGGGATGCTTCTTTCCAAGTCCTGGTATAAAAAATTGGGAGGCACTCTTCCAATGGATATGTCATATGCCACAATCCCAATGTTTGGAGGGGAATTTAGGAGGTTGTATAGGGAAACCCAAATGGCCTATATCATAAGTGATCATCATAATCCCTTAAATCATCCTATATATGCAGAGAAGAAGGAATTAGGGTCATCCATATTGCACCTTACTGCTGATGACAACAATTTCCAGCCTGAAATCAATGAAAAAAAACATTTTCAAGATACAAATGAGAAACATTTAGAAGGAGGACGGAATTGGAAATTATACTTTGATGGAGCATCATCAAGAGAAGGATGAGGAGCTAGTGTAGTTCTCATTTCTCTCACTCAAAAAATAGTAACTTTATCATATAAATTGCAATTTTCTACCACTAATAACACTGTTGAATATGAGGCACTTGTTTTGGGTATGAAGGCAGCGAAAGATTTGGAGCTGAACAACTAATTTCTTTTGGTGAGTCAGAATTGGTGATAAGGCAGGTGAGAAATAACTATCAAGTGAAAATTTCCAAATTAAAAAGTTATAGGAATGAAGTGTGGGACTTGATTGAGCATTATTTTTTAGCATTCAATGTAAATTCTGTCACTAGAGAGGAAAATCAAATGGTTGATTCACTAGCTATAGCTGCCAGTCATTTTAAAGTTCCTCTTGATGTCGATGCAACATATGATGTTCAAATAAAAAAAATAACTTCCATTCCTGACAATATCAAATACTGGAAAGTATTTGAATATGACAAAGAAATTAAAAAAAAATTGGAATGTGTTGAAGATTTTGCAGAAATCCAAATTGATAATGAGCAAGACATTGTTGAAAAAAAAACAAGTAGTCTTTGAAAAATACCATGGCTGGGAAAGACATTATTGATCTAAAAACTAACTACATTCCTAAAGGCCTAGTTCCTTTAGAAAGATTGTTTGAAAATAATGATGTGTTTTTAAAGCTTGAAAGTAAAGCAGATGGAGAGAGTAAAATTGACTGCAATATTGGTATAGAAGATCAAACTAAATTAGTTAAAGTTTCTAAATTTCTTTCTCTAGAAACTAGAACTAAACATGTCAAGCTACTGAAACAACATGCAGACAATTTTGCATGGTCCTGCAGTGATTTGAAGACTTATGATAGAGGTATAATGGAGCATAAAATTCCTTTGAAAGCAGAAGCTAAGCCTGTAGCACAGAAGATAAGTCATATCAATACCATGTTGCTCCCTATTATTGAAAAAGAGATCAGAAAATTATGGGAAGAAAAAATAATTATGCCTTTAATATTTTCCAATTGGGTAGATAATATAGTCCCAGTTCAAAAGAAGAATGACAAAATTAGAATTTTTGTTGATTTTCGCAATTTGAAACGGTGTTCAGTGACGGATAACTATTAATTACCCAAGATGGATTATATTTTGCAGAAATTTGTGGGCTTTAAGAGATTATCAATGACAGATGGCTTTTCAGGATATAATCAAATCTCAGTTGATAAACAAGACAGAGAAAAGAAATATTTTACTACACCCTAGGGAAAATTCATGTACAACAAGATGCCATTTGATCTAATGAATGTAGGTGCAACATTTCAATGGGCAATGGATATTTCCTTTGCAGGAGAAAAAGGAAAATTTGCAGTTATTTACTTGGATAACATTACAGTCTTTTCAAAATATGATGAAGATCATTTGAAACATTTGAAACAATTTTTTGACAAATGCAGAAAATTTGGTTTGTCCTTGAACCCAAAGAATTCATGCTTTTTTGTTCAATAAGGAAAATTATTGGGACACATTGTGACAAAAAGTGGGATTTGTATTGATCCAGTGAGAGTTGAGGCCATTCAGAAAATTGGTTTACCAAGCAATAAAAAATAATTACAATATTTTTTGGGGAAAATTAATTTTCCGAGGCGTTTTGTCCCAAATTTTGTAGAGCTAATCAAACACATAAATTTATTGCTGAAGAAATATGCATAATTCAAGTGGCGAGATGAAGCAAAAAACTATTTTTCAGCGATCAAGTTTGCCTTGACTGAAGTTCCAGTTTTAATCAGCCATGATTTTGAAAAATATTTTCTGATTTTTTCATATGCTTCAGAAGAAAAAATTGTAGTTGTTTTGTTACAAAATAACAAATAAGGTTTAGAACAGCCTATTTCATTTTTCAGTCGTGCTTTAAGATATGGTGAATTAAAGTACATCTTGATTGAAACACAAGCACATGCACTAGTTAAGGCTTTAAAGCCTTTTCGAGTTTATGTGTTACATTCAAAAATTGTTTCTTTTGTACCAAATATTATTGTCAAAGATGTATTGTTGCAGCCGGACACAGATGGCAGGAGAGGAAGATGGTTAACCAAGATTCTGGAATTTGATATTTAGATTAGACCTACTAAATCGATAAAAGGACAAGGCTTATCTCACTTGATGGCTGAATCTAATTGCAAAGCTCTAGATCTAAACATGGAGGTAGCTGAGGAAAAATATGGAGAGGGTATATCTGATTATCCTGAAATCTTTCATTCAAATTGGTATAAGGATATAGTGTACTCCTTGTTAAATTTCAGCTGTCCCCTTGAAATGGAGAAGTAAAAAAGAAGGGCTTTTAAATTGAAACCTGTTAAGTATTGCATATTGGAAGACCATATTTACTGGAAAGACACTGTGGGAGTCTTATTAAGATGTGTAGATGAAGCTGAGTCACATAAAATCATGTCAGAGATACATGCAAGAGTGTGTGGTGGAAATTTGTATTGGAAAGCTACTGCAAACAAAATCTTAAGAGATGGCTATTATTGGCCAACTATTTTCGATGATGTTTTTGCCAAAGTCAGGACTTGTGTTGAATGTCAAAGGTTTGCTGGTAAGAAGAAGCTACTTACATTACCTCTTATTCCTATCTCAGCAAATGTTCCTTTCCAGCAGTGGGGGTTAGACTTCGATGAAATTCATCAGCCTTCATCAGGACAACATAGGTGGATTCTTATTGCTACAGACTATTTTACTAAGTGGATTGAAGCGGTTCCAACCAAGAATTCCACTGACACGGTAATAATCAAATTTCTGTTGGAAAATATTATGTCAAGATTTGGTTGTCCTCAGAAATTGGTGACCGACAATGCATTGGATTTTAAATATACTAAGATGAATAGTTTCTGTCAGAAATATGGTATTTATTTGATTCGGTCTACACATTATTACCCTCAAGGTAATGAGTTAGCTAAGTCATCCAATAAATTCTTGGTGAGAATAATTAAGAAGATGTTTCCTAAAAGTAAGAGAAATTGGGACACTCAGCTGGTTCATGCTCTTTGGGGAGACATGTTAAGTAGCAAAAGATCAATTGGAATGTCTCCTTTTCAACTTGTTTATGGTACTGATGTTGTAATTCCATTACAATTATCCCTTCTTGTTATGAAGCTTCTGTAAGATGAAATTGATTATGCAAATCCAATTCAAAGGAGAATGTTGTAGCTGATAGAAGCTCATCAAATCAAAGAATTTCTGTTGGACAAAGTACAGAATTATCAGACCAAATTCAATTGTGTTTTTGACAAAAGAGAAAATCATCAGTTATTCTAGGAAAATGATTTTTTGTTGCATTGGGATTTCAAAAGGGAAGACCATGGAAAGCATGGTAAGTTCGATAAATTATGGTTTGGGCCATTCAGAATTTCTCAAGTTTTGGAAAACAATACATTTCTTCTCAAGCATCTAGATGATGATCAGTTGACTGGAGGTCCAATTAATGGTAATTTTCTTAAAAAGTTCCATGTTTGATAAGTTAGTTAGTATTTTCCATTGTAAATATCTAGATTGACATGTCAATAAAACTCCATGCCCAATGGTACTTGCATCTGTAAATATGGTCAGTCTTGAGTCTAGTCAATGAAAGGTTAGTTCTAGTCATAAGTTCCTAAAGTTTTTTGAGTCTTGAAAGTTTTAAGGCACTAAGTCTATAGTCCTTGAAGCCTCATGTGGAGGAATTCATCCCCAATAGGAGCCAATGTTAGCAAAATAAATTTTAATAGTCTGATGACCATTGTATCACTATTTTTCGAATTTTTTCTTGTTCCCTATCCTATGTCAAAGTTCTAATTATTTTCAATAAAATCCAAAAAGAGTCTCAAATCCAAAAATATTTTCAAGCTTTATAGGTGGTATTGTGTCTTAGGTTCATATAAAAAATTTAAAACCATTGTTTTAACTTAGGTTAGAGTCAAAGTTATTGGTCATTTTAGTAATAAACTAATAGCTTCTCTTTCTGACATAATAGCTACTCTTTTGAAAAGGCAGCTATTTCTTCGGGAGTCTATTTTTGGTTTCATTGGTGACATAGAGATAAAAGTATCTATTTCCTCGAAACTGTATAAGGAGCTGCAAGGAACATTTTTCAGAGAAAAGATCATTCTCCTTTGAAATTAATTGAATATCTTCTATGTTATGAGATATTATTATTTTTAAAAGGATAATTATTTCTAACTTAGAAGAAATATTATAAGGAAATGGTTATTATATTGGTGGAGCTAACCTATAGCTACCCATTAAGGCTGAAGTAGAAAATAAGGTACAATGTATCAATTTTTTAATGATGCAGAGGAGTGATGTATTGTATGGGGTGACTTGGCGCTTAGATTTGAATCATTTCAAATTGTGTCAATTAAAACCATAATGTGATTGAAGGCATAGATCCCAGAGGATTAGGTTTGCTATTTTTCATGACCAAGTTCTCCAAGAAGGTTACAACTAACAGAGTTACATTTTCCAGCAACCAGCTTATCATCCCAAAGCAAGAAATCAGGGATGCGTGTAGGGTTTTTAGCTCCAGTTTGAACATATGTGAATCACAAAATATTAGGTGTTGGGCCAGAATTGTAATCTACAGATAAATTATGCTTCCCTGGGCAGGTGTTAGCCTAGAACAACAGGTGAAAGACTATACTACCATTTCTCCTAACTCAGAACAGATACACAGAGAGGATTGGATGCTTACTTGTTTCAGTCGCTTCCAAATGGCTTCTTTCTGTCGCTTCCACTACAGCTTCAAATTCAAGCGGTTTTAAATGGATGAATGCTTCCTATAAGAAAGAACACTAAAACAGTAGAAGATGCAATAATATAGATATCTATTCAAGCTAGTTAGCTAAATCAGGTAAGCATAAACTACATTCATCAACCAAGATTTTGCAATATGGAAAATCAAAGTAAACATAGATGCATGTAGGGAAAAACAAGAAGTACTCTTTATTGATGATAGAAGGAGAGGTTACAACCTTGTGACTGATTTGAAGTGACCTTATAGCAAAGTTCCCAAGTCTCATCACAGCATAAATCTCTCTAGCAGCAGCTCCACAAATCAAACTCTCTATTGAAAATTCTCCAGCATTTCCCTACTCAAATTATTCCTCCCAAACACTTAGATCTATGTTCAATTTATAGATGAACTATAGGTTGTTTTGTAATAAAAAAAATTCCAAAAATAGGAAAGACATGTTTCCATTCATGTAGATGTCAAATGGACACTTCGATCTGAAGCTTGACACATGTGAACCCTTCTAGAAGACACTGGCTAAGTGGAGATTCCAAAACAATGAGAATTTCGCTCCCAATGTGACCAACACACCTTTGAATGTCGGGAAGTGCTTTGTGGAGTAGCCTTGAATGGGGCTACCTGCATATGCAATGCACTTAGGCCCCTTAGAGCTTGCGTTGGTGAGCTCCCACATGTTTAATAATAAGCTTCAAACCATGGAAAATCCTTGCTTGATGAAAGTCTTGTTTGATTCATGTTGTTTACTTTTCTTAGGGCATATAGCAACTAAGATGATAGGGAATGATATACCCTTGATCATCAGTCCTGGAGATGATTCCCAGTTAACTAGTTCATTAGGAATGGTGCCCAAATTGACCTATAACAATTTCCCCCTAAAGCATGAGATCCAAATAATAAGAACATTTGATTGAGATGCTTTACACTATGATGAGCCTGGAAACAAAGCGGAACGGTCACCTGCATCAATTTTACAATACATTACATCATGATATATCCTCTATTGATCATAATTGCTGAAGGTAGGCATTCCCATAGTTAGCACATAAAACAATCTAATAACATGTACATAATTCAGAAAGTCATCTACATTGGAATGTTGCCCAAATGCAGACACGCCTACAGATATAGGCCCATGTTTGGATGAAAATCTGTATGTAAGGTCACCATACAGATGATGTGTACAAAAATCCTAAAATCACAGCCTAGATGGCTGAAAATAGATCCGGGGTCTTCTTATCTCATTCACTCAATCATTCAGGTACAAGTCTAGCCATGCGAATATATGATTTGTCGTCGAACATTGAAAGACATTGTTTGATTACTCGCCAATAATGTGAGCTGTTAACAAACATGAGAGAACCACCATTAATGTCAATGGCCCTCAAGGTACTGTAGTACATTTCGTAAGGTGTGAATATATGATTTGATGTCGAACACCAAACAAAATAGTTCGGTCAAAAGTCCAGAAGCGAGGATCTTGTCGATGTTGTAACAAGCCTCATGGTACTAGAATCTGATGTTTCTAAGTGAACTTCCTGGATATTGATTTGTAGTCGACAAGAAGTCACCTTATTGCAAAACTGGAGTTACTGATTTCGAAGACAATATTATGGCTTGATATAGCAATTTTCAGTGATGACGGTCATGAAAATGAAGGTTTATGAGTATTGCAGATAGATGAGTTCTTAATCACTAGATGACTTCTCTTGAACATATCGGCAACACTGTGATGAGTTGGCAGCATTGACCCAAAACCAAAGTTAAGTTATGATGAACCATAGGTGTGAATTAACCGTCAAGATGATTACCCAACCCAAACAGTCACGGACATGGAGTGAAAGAAGTGTCATGTTCAAGAGCGACTTGCTACCAAAAAGAAACTTTACTTGCTTTTCCCAAATTTTCCCCGGTCATTTGTCGACCAGTACCTCTTTATTTTTTAACAAGCTTGAGGAGGATAACATTTGCTTGATCTATAATTCAAACCTTCGGGTGAACGAATAATAAAGTATTGCTATTTTAATAATTTAACGAGTGTAGTGATGAACGAAACTCGATTCTTACCATGATTGACAAGCCCGTCGCTATTTTATGTTTTAACGAGCTTAATGACAGTGATAGACCGGTCCTTTTTCATGTTTAGAGAGTCTAAAAAAGAGGACGAAAGAGGACTCCAAAAGTACTTTTTCGTAAATTTGTCTCTTAGATCCGAAAAAGTGTAGAATAATACCTAAAAGAACCTCTTTGGTCATTTTTAACCAAGGTATTCCTTTTTCGTAAATAATCCATCTCAGTCCAGAAAAGGGTTAAACTCATACTGAGTAGATATTAATTCATTTACTTTAACGAGCTCGAAATGACAAGTGCTCGGCAATCTTTTCACATTATCGGAGTCTGAAAAGAGCTGAAAGAAGACTCCAGGGATTCCTTTTTCGCTATTATAGAAGCTCGAAAAAGAGATAAAAGTGAGCTTCAAATCCTTTTTCATTTTTAACAAAGTTCGAAAAATAAGGAGAAAAAGCATGATTTGTGGTCAAGTCTTTCTTGAAATAAATCTGCATGACTAACCTGTTCGTCAGTTGTATTTCCTGTTCAAAACAACATCAAATGGATTAAAAATACTTGTTTCATGATAAAAACATAATAAAACTAATAATACTTGTTTCATTTAACTTGCAAGTAATTAAATGACTATATAAAGTAGTTTCATTATTCATTTTTACCATTCCATAGTTACCATTTGCATTTTGGAGCTCTGAACCTGATTTTTCCCCCAAACTTCAGTCATTGATTGCAGTCATTTTAGTGGACGGATTTCATCACCGTTTGATCCAGGTCATTAGTAAAAACCTCCTCTTTCTTTCAGTATTCATTTCATTACCATTCCTTGCAAATTTTTAGGGTTTTGAGGCCCCTAGGGTAAATTCTACCAAAATTGAGGGAAATGCACCCTTGAATGTCAAAACATGCATTGCATAGTAGATATAGTGAAGTGTACCTGCATGTGCAATGCACTGTCTCAACCCAGGGAGTGCATTGGGTGAAGTTGAAGTTTTTTGTTTTCATGCTGTGTCCAAAATTTGCCTAGTTTTTTGCAATGAATGGTATCTAATGGATCTTATGATTTATTTTCAGGTTTCCATCAGATTATAATGATGATTACATGGAGAGAAAGAGAACATGAAGAACAAGATATGATTGCCTTGAATGATCCGGGTACTGTAAGAGCATTAAGAGATTGTAGGCTACTTAAGTACTTCAAACTGTCGGGAATGAGGCAACAAATAGAACTCTTGGAGTTCCTTGTTCGAGCATGGGATCCGGAAATAGAGGAATTTCACATAAAAAATCAAGTGTTGTCCATAACAGTTGAGGATGTGTATTTTTTCACAGGTTTGTCGAGGAGAGGTTTTCCCATTTCACTCACAGGATCTACCGTTGGAGGAGAAAAAGTGAGGGATTATGTTATGCAGTATTGCTATTCGGGGTCAGAACCTAGAAAATATGGAAAAATAAACATCCGTGATGTCAGGGATTTGCCTTTGAGGACCATCCTATTCACGATTGCTAAACTAGCTAGTACTGTTACACTCCATGTAGCGAACAGATCGTATACGCAGTATGCGCTGGAATGTTTAGAGCCAATAGTTTTCAACTGGTCTGAAGTTATTTTATCTCAGATAAAGGAACAACTAAATAAAGAAAATGGAGGAAGGAAGAAAAATTTCAGTTATGGTTCCATCCTTATCTCCTTTGCTTTGGAACGGATTCAACTGATGTAGCCACAACATGTAACATTGGATATATCTAGTCCTAGAGATCCTCGAATGCAGAGATGGGTAGAACTCATGGGTCAGCATTTAGGCCAATCGATAGTTGTGTTATCGACTGCATTCTTCACCTCGTTTAGGTGATAGATCATCGCCATCGATGAGTATGCATATGCAACCATCGACTTCCGAGGAGATCTAGATCTAGTTTTACCAGAAGGCGCTCGGTGGGGTATAATAGGTAAGATTGATTTGATGATGTTTTTTTAGTTTTATAAGGTTTATACAAATATTTTTGTGTTTTGATTTCTTTCCAAGACTAAACTAGATGTTTTAATGTAATGTAGATATTGGTCGCGTTCAACCAGTAGAGGAAACAGAGCGTGAAGCAGATGTGCTAGCAGAGAGGGCTATCAGGAGAGCAGTCCTTCAGGACCTTGATATGGCTGAGAATCTTGTTGAGCTTCAACAGCACATAGAGGGATTGACCTTCAGGATTCCGGATTTTCGGATCGAAGAGCTTCCCATGCGACTGCAGCGACACACAATTGGGGTTCCTAACCATTGGATGTGATTGCTCCGTAGGATTTCTAGATCTATAACATACTATCATGAGCACCACTAGTTTACTTATGAATTTTTTCATACATTTTGAGGTCAAATGACCAATGTGTCTTGGGCACAAATTTTGTAAAAAACCTATAACTATCTATCTATGTGTTTTCAGAGTTTTTCCTATGTTTAATGCACAATCCTATTCAATGATGTGAATGTTTTTCTTTACCTATGTCAAAAATGTCTATCTAAAACTTGATTAGCTAATGAATCAGTTAAAGTGTTCAGATTTATGGAAATTTGTTGATATTGAATGAAATCAAAATGTCTCTCCAAAAGTCGAACTCTAAGAAACAATCTAAGCAGTGTTGGATTTCTAACAGTATAAATACTAGTAAGTTGTAGTACCACAAGTTATGAGTCTAACCTTATGATTATGCGGTTAATACCAAATGAAATGGAATCAGAGAGAAGTTCAATCAACGTGCTATACTTAGTGATATTATTCGTCGATCTACCGATACAAATCCCTTGAAAATTCACTAACTCGTCGTTCAGAGAGAAAATGGCCCACGCTGCAGAGGATAGATTCTGCGTACTATGACTAGCACCATCAGCATATCCAACAAATGGTTTCAAAGATTCAGACATCTGCCATAAAATTTAAAGCAGATTACTAACATTAAGAAAACTCTAAAAGACAAATTAAGATAGTGAATGCAAATCAACAACATATAAACAATATAATACAAAAAATTACCATGCTCATGACTAAGCATAGTAACGTTTCAAATACAACCCTTTTCTAGGTTTTTCCAATGGAATCCCATCGTAATCAACTAACTCGTAGGCACCCTTAGCAAGACTCTTTCGACAATATAGGGGCCATGCCATAATGGCTCGAATTTCCCTATATCAATTACATCAGCTTCTTGGTCATAAAGAAGGACCAAGTTGCCCTCTGAGTAGATGCAAGGCTAGACATTTTTGTCATATTGCACCTTTATACATCTCTTATGTGCTTTGTTTTCTAATTGGGCTTCACGACGCGTTTCATCTATGTGGATGAGGTTAAGGAGATGCGCTTATTCTTCTGAGGTTTCAGGTAACAAGTCTATCGTGAGTTTTAACGATGATATTTCGCATTGGATTGGTAAGATAGCTTCTAGACCATACACCAATTGAAAAGGAGTAAATCTAGTTGCGTTTCTCACCAAGGTTTGATATACCCACAAGGCAGAGTACAGGATCAAGTGCCAGTTCCTTTTATGGACTCCCATCATTCATTGAAGCATTCATTTGAGAATTTTTTTAATAGCCTCAACTTGTCCATTTGATTGTGGATAATAAGGAGTAGAATTATCATGCGACAATCCTAACTTGGATATCAATTCAGACATCATATGGTTGTGAAAATTCTTCCCATGATCCATAATTATAGCCTGTGGGACCCCAAACCATGAAATGACATGATTGAAGGAAAAAAATGTAGTGATTTGTCCTTTGTTATTGAATGTAGGCATCGCTTCAGTCCATTTGGTAAAATAGTCGACTACGACAATAATATAACCGTGCCCCTTGGACGAAGGAGGGTTACAGGTCATGAAATCGATACCTCATTTTGTAAATGGTCTAGCAGAGGCAACAGTATGCATTGGCGCTGGCGGTTTGCAGATTTTACAGTCATAAATCTGGCATGCATGACAACTTCTGACTGCAAGGATACAATCTCGAAAAATAGTAGGCCAAAATTAACCAGCGCAGAGTATCTTCTGCGCGGTAGCATAACTAGATAAATTTTCACCACAAGCCCCAGCATGGCAATCATTTCACACGTTTTCGGCCTCCTCATGAGTGAGACACCTCCTTAAAATGGTATCGACACCGTGACGATAAATCGTATCGTCGACGATCAGATAATCTTTGGCTTGGTATCGAATACGTTGCTGATCAAAGTGAGAGGTATTAGGTCGAAAAGTTTGGGTTTAGAGATAAAAGATGAAATATCCATACCAGGGATCAGATGATCCGATCAGAAACAGAGACTCGTCTAGAATAGATGGTTCTGACGTAGTTGCAGTACTATCACAGGGAAGGTCACAGAGAAGCTCAGCGAAAACTAAAGACTTCTTTGACTTGGATTTGATGAATTCCAAATCAACTTCCTGCAAAATGACAATCCATTTTGAATATTTCCCCCCCATCAATTGACATGATAAGATGGAATTCATGTGGTTGCAATCCGAAACTATTGTTGTTTTTCAGAGCAGGATATACTGGCGAAATATTTGGACAGCTTGAATGGCTGCCAAGGCAAGCTTTTCCACGTATGAGTACTTAACTTCCGTATCATTGAGATTACGACTCAAATAATAGATTGGATTTTCAATTCCATCTTCTACTTGGACCAAAACCATAGTGATGGTCGTTTCAACCGGGGCGATATATAGAAAATAATCATTTTGATAATTTGGAGGATACATTAATGACGCTCGAACAAGATGGTCCTTGACAACATCAAAAGAAGTTTATGCAACTTGGTCCCAATGAAAGGGAACCCCCTTTTTCAATAATCGAGTAAATCCTTTAGCCATTTCAGCGTAGTTTGGAATGAACCTTCTCAGGAAGTTAGCCTTTCCTTGAAGTTTTTGTATCTAAAGTAGGTTTGATGGTGCAGGAAAATCAAGAATAGCTTGTACCTTCAGTGGGTCTATTCAAATTCCTTCTTTTGAGACTACGAATCCGACCAATCAACTAGAACCATCACAAAACACACATTTGTGCGGATTGAGGCGTATCTTGTAGTGTCGGCATCATAAGAAAATGGCTCTCAAAAGCATCGAGTGATCATTTCGTTTTCGTGAATGCGCTCGTAAATCATCTAGATATGGTTGAACAATGTGCTTGATGTTGTTGAAAGCATAATCCATTGCTCTCTGAAAAGTTGCCCCAACTTTCTTTAAACCAAATAGGAGTTTCTGATATGTGAATATGCCCCAGGGACATATTAATGTTGTCTTATGTTGGTCATCTGGGCAGATATTGATTTGATTGTATCCGGAAAATCCATCCATGAAATAAAATATTTCACATCTAGCACAATCATCAATAATTTGCTCGATAAAGGGAGTAGGATAGTTTCCTTTTTGACAAGCCTAATTAACATCCCGATAATCGATGCACACTCTAATGGTTCCCTTTTTTTCATAACAGGAACAATATTGGAAACCCACTCAGTAAGCGGAACAAGGTAAATGAAACCAGCACGTAAAAGCTTTTCAACTTCTTCTTTGATGGCAGTGGTTTTCTTCGGATGAACAAGTCAAAGCCGTTGATGCACTGGTTTGACATCAGGATACATATTAATAGTGTGTTTAACTATACTAGTATCTATGCCTGGCATTTCCTCGTAAGACCAAGCGAATACATCACGAAATTAATGAAAAAGAGAGTGATATGAATCAAGTTCTTATGGAGAAAAAGATACACCGACACGAATATTTTCTACAACGCCAGGTTTAGTCGAAATATCAATAGAAATCGTTTCTTCAATATTTGATAAATTTTGCTCAGATTCAATTGCATTAATCGGAAAAGAATCCGAAAATAAATTTTGAATGGATGGGTGATATAGTTCACTGAGATTATTTTCTTCATAATCAGGAAGATGGGAACAATGATAATAATCTTCCCATGTTTATCCTTCTGCCATCATAGCTTCCAAAATATTTTCATCTGTCAAAAACTTTGAGGAAAATGGATCAGATGGAGTACCAAAATCTAATGAATGATCAACCCAAACACTCGGCGATGCTGATTTCATATTTTCCGCCCAAGCCAAATAGATTGATTTCTATTGTAGCTCAATAGGGCTGAGCGGTAAAACATCATCCAACGTAGAAATATCAAAATCACCCGTACTCTTCCTTAAGCTAGACAGAGTGGAAGAGATCATGTAGCAGGTCTCTATGCTTGCAATTTCTATTGACGTCGCAGGCGGCAGTAATGCAAAGGTTCCCATAAGAGTGGAATCATTTAAGAGTCCTAAACCAATGTTCTAGATTTCTAGTTGGGGTAAGTGAATATACAGAATGCTTCCATTTACCTACAAAGTGGAGGCAAAAAAGGATAATTGATTAATGACTGTAATAGTACCTTTATGAGGAAAGGCAACCATTATAAAACATGTAGAAACAATTGCAGTCATCGCATATACCCAAGGTCTTCCGAGTAAAATATTATAGTCAAGGGGTCCATCAACAACCTCAACATCAATACTTACTGTTTTTCCCCTTAATTCAACTTGTAGGTTATTGATAATACCACAAGGTTTATATGTTCTTCCATCAAAAGCCTTCAATGTCGTCGTTAATGATTGCGATAATCACGGCGAGCCAAGTGATTTCCAATAGTTTAGAGACATAACGCACGTAGATGCTCCCTCATCAATAATAGTGTGATTAACAAGGTGATTCAGAACATTTACTTGGATGGAGAATTCCAATTCTACTCGTAGCTATGGCACATAGCCCGTATGATTAAAGACAACAAGTTTAGAATCAGTTGGATCAATTCCACCAATGGCCGACAATAAAGCCTGCTTCTGGGAGGGAAAATTTTGTAATACCTAAAGAGCAGACATAGATGAAGGGGATTGAGCCAAATCTTCAACTATATTATAATTTTGTGCAGCTCTTGCTTGAGGATTATATGTCGATTTATGAATTACTCCCTTTGGTGGCTTAATCGTCAATTCAAGAATAACAGGAGGTGGTACTGATTCATTAGATGGATTTGTTGTCGAGGTAGTAGGTTTATCAGTGGCGAGACTACCATAGTATTTATTTCGCGTCGACACCAAAATATCTTGTGAAGGTTTTGTAGTGGATAACATTAACACTTGGGAACTAGAAGCTGGATCCGTAGCAACCAAATTTGTGTCTGGATTTGGAAATGGGTCTATCAACATAGCTGATGCATGAGAAGTCTTGATGATTTTTGAGACTTTAGCATAGTGAGAACAATCCCTAAAAAAATGTTCCTCGTTACAGATTATGCATGGATAACGAGGTTTCCGTGATCCTAACGATTGATCAGATGATCGTTCCTGTGAGTTAGAAGTTTTCTTTTTCTTTGATTTCCCCTTTTTCTTACTTCTTGGTTGCTTATCACTTTTTCCTTTGTCAAATGAGATGACATTGATTTCAGAAGTAGGAGAAGGATCAGATGCAGTAGTGTTTTGTGTATTTACAGTGCCTATCAAGCCATCTCTGGCATGAGAGTCCTATATTTGAGGAGGAACATTGAAATTAGATTGCAGAGCATTTGGGATTTTCTCATAGAGCGTGCCAAACTGAGTATAAATCAAGTCTAAATACTGGGCACGAGCGATAAATTTCTCTTCTGTGATGGTGCCACCTTTAGCCACATCCTCTGTTATAGATTATAACAAGGATTTGATGAACCATTCAGCAAGAAGCTAATCAGGAACAAACATCTTAACCATTCGTCGACAGTGACGCCACTCATGAATATGATCTAAAATGTGAGTAGCATTACTCTGTTTGAAGTTGGTCAAGAGTTCTGCTCCAGTTTCATATCTAATAGGTAACTGGAAATGGGTCTAAAATACAGTAGCTAAGGCAGTGAAATTTTCGAAAGAAGCTCTAGGTAATTTAACATACCATTTAGCTGGCGGACCTGTGAGCGTTCGCTGAAAAAGACGTAATCGAACAGAATCATCATTTATGGAATTTGATGAACACCATAAATGATAATTCATAGCATGAGTTGATGGGTCTTCTCCAGGGTTTCCATTGAATTTAGGAATGTCGGAGGGTAATTTATGTGGTATCACCGACCACCAAGGAGCATAATTGATAGGATCATTGATTAACCGGTTTAAATGTGGTAATTCCAAGGTTTCATGAAAAGGAAATTGTCTATTAAGGCCAGGTTGAGCATAGCCAGGATAAGATGGAATTGCTTAGGCAACAGGTCTTTGAGCACCAACATATGGGATTTGATGTTGGTAACCCAGATAGGGTTTGTTTTGCATGGAAAATTCTTAAGAATTATGTTGACCGAATCCTGGACATGGTACTTGTTGATATGAAGTTTGAGGAATTTGCGCCTGTGGCTGCCAAGGGGTCTATCCACCAATGTTATAACCCAAATTAGTATAAGTTGGATTCAGTTGATATGTATAACCAAATTGTGTTTGTGACATCCCATAAAATGGTACACCAGCTTGTGAATAAATGATCCATGATACAGGTTGTTGTAAATTAACCAAAGGATTTTGATATTGAGTTGAAGAACTCGCCTGATAAGGTTTATGTACAATATTTTGACTCTGTAACAGGGGTATAGATGTATTAACAAGTGGTATTGAAGTGGGTGTAACAGGTTGAATTGGTTGATACGATTGGACAACCGCTTGTGGTTGGATAGGCAGAGTGGGCTGCCATTGATAAAAATTCATGTCAACATTAGTTTGACCAAAATGTGACTAAGTACTGTCATATTGGGTGACCATAGGTTGCCCCCCAGCATAAGGAGGATAATAAGACAGAAAATATTGTTCTCCAAATGCTGGGAGTCTAGTTGACATGGTACTTAAATGCATTAACCCATAAGGACCGACGTGATATTGCCTTGATGATGGATGTAATGATTCAAGTCATTCAGTACTAACTATAGGATTACTAGTTAAAACACCAGATGATGACATTGGTAGCGACCATGGTCTTGAAGATTGACCAGAGAAAGTGCTAGACAATGATTTGTAGCCTGTTGGGACCGAAGGGCCACCGTGCAAATATGACTCTGGTGAGGTTGTGAACATCGACAAAGTAGCGAGGGTAGGAGCTGATTTAATTGGAACAACATACCCAACCGAAGATGTTAGTTCAGGCATGGTTGTATAACCAAATGTATACTCTCTGAAATCAATGGGAGATTGAATGGCAATGGGATCAACAAAATCAGATGGAAATGATTGAGGAAAAGACTGGTATAGATAAAGGTCTCCTCCAAAGTGGGTTTGACTTAAAGGTGTATCAAGTTGTGGGATTTCTTCAATTGCGATTAAACCAGGAGGAAAAACTTCACCGTCAAGCCCAAAATATATTTCAGACGATTGACTGTGTGATACAGGAGTTTCAGTGGCTACAGATATTTGTGGAGTGACCAAAGTAGGAAAAACTTTTGGCTGTTTAGGATTCAGATTTTTTGGCAAAGAAGAGACAGGATCTGGATCGATTTGTGATTAAACAACGTCAGGTCCAGGAGGTATGGTCTCAGCGATTGAATGGATCACAACCACAGGTAGCTATGAAGACTCCGTTTCGACAACAGTAAATGAACCGGGATGTGTGGAAACAATTTGAGCTAACTCTGGTTTAAATGATGATGTTTCACCAGAGGTACGAATTGTACTTGATTCGGCAGATCATGATCACCTTCGCCTACCAGAAATAACTTCCGGTGGTAAAGGTGGTTTCAAAGCTAATCTACGCGAATGAAGGGGGGTAGGATTGTGTTCTTCCACGATTACTGATTTATTTTATCCAAAAAAAAAGAAAAAAAAAAGAGGGTAATGTTAGGCAAAAGGTTTTACCAAGAAACTGTGAATTGCAGAATACCTCCTGGTGAACCAAGAAGTACGGGCAGGTAATCTCCTCGAATGTTGTATTCAATGTATCAAAATTTCAGGGTGGCTGACTCGGTTCACTATGGATGGATAGCACCTAAAATGTTTCCTCCAAAATATACCCGAAGGTACATGGAGGCCAAAGTCCGTATTAGCGCTATCTAATGCGAAACCGCACAGTGAGAGCACCCCAATATACTTATCGTACTGTAACACCGCCTGATACACCTGAGAGTATGTGGACAAGCTAAGATATACTTACGTACGTGGAGTAAGGTATCACACTTGGAATGTATCGAAAACAAGTTAACGACAACTGCTATGTTTTACAACGCCAGAACACGTCTCTAGCCTAGACCTTCTAAATTTTATCGTTAATGTTCCAAAGCATTGTTAAGTAAATTGAGATTTATTTTATGTTGATCTTGCTTAACAGTTTGCCTTTCAGGTTCACCACAGTGATGTATATAAAATTCCTAAAATGCAGCTAAGAATGATAAAAAAACTTTCACTTTCAACTTTTTCAATGAAGAACCTAGCTACTAAAGTAAGAGAACGCTAGTTTTTTTGAAAGAGAGAAAAACATTTGTGAGCAAAAAAATCAATGAACAAAACAAAATCAATGAATCACAAACTAAATGCAGATTTCCTAATGTTCCTTTTGCAAAAAACACACAATCCTACATGCAAATGCAAGTTTTTCTTTTCAGTTTCCTTAATGTTATGAATGCAGAAAAGAAACTAGGTACACTAGATGAATAATTGAAATGATTTTTACTTTCGAGAAACGAAGAATACAAACAACAATTTCTCTTTTTGAAGGAAAAATGAGGACTTCAACAAAAATTTCTCCTATTAAGGAAATGAAGATTTTACGACAATTTCCTATTTCGAAAGCAAATGATTCTTAATGCGACCATAAAAATTATTCTGAAATCAACTTGTCAATGATAATGAAAAAAATTTTAAAACAAAATTGAACAAATTTTTAGTCAAAGGAGAAGAAATATATATAGTTACTGGTCAATAGAGCATCAAAATTTTCAGAACAAATCAGCAAACAAAACTGAAGCAAAATACAAAGTCAGATTCAAGGGGATTTGGTCCCTTTCAGGAGTCAATACAGTCTCCAAGGGGAGACAGTGCTCTACAACACAGGCTGAAAAGGGAGACAATGCTCTGCAAAGGACTGTGCCCTAACTAAGGATGCATTGGGTGTAGTAAACAAAGAAAAAGCTACTGTTTGGCTCACTAACTTTGCAAATTAAGCTCTGAAAAAGTCTAATCTTTATGTGAAACAACTACTGGGTGGATTTAGAAAGCAGATGAGAGACTAAAACACTTAGAAACAAGAGAAGTTTCCCCAGTGGAGTCGCCAGTTTGTTGGGCCAGAATTGTAATCTATGGATAAATTACACTTCCCTAGGCAGGTGTTAGCCTAGAACAACAGGTGAAAGACTATACTACCATTTCTCCTAACTCAGAACAGATACACAGAGAGGATTGGATGCTTACTTGTTTCAGTCGCTTCCAAATGGCTCCTTTCTGTTGCCTCCACTACAGCTTCAAATTCAAGCGGTTTTAAATGGCTAAATGCTTCCTCCAAGAAAGAACACTGAAATAGCAGAAGATGTAATAATATAGATACATATTCAAGCTATTTAGCTAAATTAGTTAAGCATAAACTACATTCATCAACCAAGATTTTGCAATATGGAAAATCAAAGTAAACATAGATGCATGTAGGGAAAAACAAGAATTACTCTTTATTGATGATAGAAGGAGAGGTTACAACCTAGTGACTGATTTGAAGTGACCTTCCAGCAAAGTTCCCAAGTATCATCACATCATAAATCTCTCTAACAACAGCTCCACAAATCAAACTCTCTATTGAAAATTCTCCAACATTTCCCTACTCAAATTCTTCCTCCCAAACACTTAAATCTGTGTTCAATTTATAGATGAATTGTAGGTTGTTTTGTAAACAACAACATTCCAAAAATAGGCAAGACATGTTTCCATTCATGTATATGTCAAATGGACACTTGGATCTGAAGCTTGACACATGTGAACCCTTCTAGAAGACACTGGCCAAGTGAAGATTTCGAAACAATGAGAATTTCGCTCCCAATGTGACCAACGCACCTTTGAATATCGGGAAGTGCTTTGCAGAGTAGCCTTGAATGGGGCTACCTGCATATGCAATGCACTTAGGCCCCTTAGAGCCTGCATTGGTGAGCTCCCACATGTTTAATAATAAGCTTCAAACCATGGAAAATCCTTGCTTGATGAAAGTCTTGTTTGATTCATGTTGTTTCCTGTCTTAGGGCATATAGCAACTGAGATGATAGGGAATGATATACCCTTGATCATCGGTCCTGGAGATGATGCCCAGTTAACCATGTCATTGGGAATGGTGCCAAAATTGACCTATAACATTAGGTGTTGGGTAGAATGGATAAAGGTGGAAAGGTTATCCACTTTGAGCCAGCAAATACTAGGCTTGTCGATGCTAGAGCAAAGCCACAATTTCAAACAGCAGGCTGGTACAGGTTTTTACATAAATTATTAGGAGAAAATGTAGCTGTTGCACAAGCCTTTGCTGTAAATTTTTATGGGGATAAATTCAAGCTTGGAAGAAAAACTTTCAAAATCACCGAGACCATTATAGCCAGGGCTACTCATACTTCATCCACTGGAGAATGTTGGTTCAAAAGAAATGTTGCAAGCAGATGTAAGTGCCTTCCTCAAACCTCAAAATGTAAATGTCAATTGGACTCCTACTGTGCATATTTCCTGGTTTAGGCCAGAATGACAACATGTTATAACTATGGTGCAACACTCTATCACTTGTGAGGGAATATTCTCAACTATTCACCAATATCAAGTGAGAGTTCTCTCTTACATATCAGGTGTCATATCTATGAATTTACCTTTATTTCTCTACAAATCCTTGCTTAAAATGTGTTTGAAGTTGCAGAATATCCCTAACTATTCCCAGCATAACCTCTATCATAGAGGATTAATCAATATGTTGGTGGTATATCACCTTAATAAAAAGAGAACTATGTGGGAAAAAATTCTAACAGATGAATTATTTGGTAGTATCAATTCTAGGAGGAGGGTAGGGAGACCTAAGAAGCAAAATGTCCAAGAAAAAACTAGCTCAAAACCTATGCCAAATAGTTCACAAGCAACTCAGCCTATTAAACCAACGAGTAGACAAACTAGAAGTTCAGCTAAGAGAGCAAGAACTGAACCTATCACTCCCATACCAATGGTACAACTAGCAGAAAGGGTTTATACAAGGAAATCTTCAAAGGAACCCAAAAATTTAGCATCATCCATAAGATAACATTCCATTAGATTCAAGCAAGGGAAAACTCAGCCTAATAAATAATTTAAGTCTACATGTGAGGAAAACATAGCCTCTTCCTCAAGACATAAAGGCATAAGGAAGTTGATCCTAGCAAAAGAAACTTTAGAGGAAGCCAGCCCTGAAGTACCAGTTCAACACTCTTTTCTAGCAGTTACAGAAAAGAAAGAATAAAATAGGGATACCCCTTCAAAATTAGAACCAACATTAGCTCAATTTTTTTCTTCTCTTAATACATCCAATACATCTACTAGAAAAAAGGACAATAACATCATTCACTCCTATTCATCTTTCGAAGAAGACAATACTGATAAGGATTTTTTAGAGACATAATATTAAGTAGGCCAGTTTAGTAGTATGATGCAGAGAAGAAGAGGGGTTTCTTATACTCTCGACCCATACCTCAAAAGGCCTCACACTAGGCCTAAAAACAAGATAAGACTGAACAAAAAACTCATTGCTAATCCTAGACTTAGAGATGAAATCATAAATGTTGATGAAAGCCCAGGAAAGGAAGCCAAGAAGAACAGAGCTTAGAAACAAAATCATCAGGAAAAAGAAAAGCTAAAAGGATTACTAAGGCAAAGTCCCTCAAAACATTTGCTTCTATACTTGATTTTATTTAAACACTTAAGGCAAGTGAAATAAGGAGAGGCACGCACATTTTGGTTTAATCAAAAAATGCATATATTTACATAATTTCCAATAATAGCTACTTTTTTCTGAAGGGTAGATATTATTTGATGAATTTTTGTATAAAGGAAGTGGAGATAGTTTTTGTTCAAGTCTTGAAGGATGTTACTGTGGAATAATTACATGCATGCAATATTAATAGAAGAAGTTTCTACCAGGTGTCAATTAATTAAGTTCTCTTCCAGATAGTAGATACAGTTGAAAAATTTTGCACTTTTTTGGGGAAAGAGCTAGATGTCATATTCAGTTGTTAGTTGAAATTTTTGAGGAAGTGGTTATACCAGAAAACAGGAGAAGTTTTCCAGTAGTTTGCCACATCACTCCAGCCACTTCGAACTATATGCCATCATGTTGTTTACTTTTGAGGAATTATTTTCATCTTGATATGTGTATTGTTGATATTTCATATGTGTTTCCATACCTAAATCTCTTCAGTTCAAGTTTGTAATTTCAAATGATGTTATATGTTTTTATGATCCTCTTTATGTGTTTATATATCTTATCAAATTTTATCAGTCTTACTTAGTGAGCTTTCTTAATGAGATGTGCATAATGACTGGTTAAAGAGAATTCCTTATCACTGTAACTTTTCATGATATTCAATAATATTATTGTAAGTTTTGTGTTAGCTTATTGATATATTTTCAAACTAGTTCTTGTGTTATTTTTCATCAAAGAAGTGGATTTCTGGCTTGCAGACCCATTGTCCCTTCTGTTATTCCACACTTTATTTCTGCCATAGGCTACAAACTTATCTTTTGCTACCATATCAGGTCTAAATACCCTCATTAATGTGACAGTGAATTTGTCTTAAATCCCTTTTCAGTGATTGAGAGCTTAAACCACCTACCAATTATATAATCCAAATCATTAAACTCCCTAGATCTTAGGATGTGATTGGTCAAGCACTTGAAGTAGTCCAAGTGCTGATTCCAGTGCTAACAGGGCCAAAATAAGGAAATATTCAAGAATTCACTTCCCCCAAGACAACATACAAGACACCCATGAAATATGCAAGAAACCACTCCTTTAGATTAGCATCTTTGAAGAAATAAGAACTGCCCACAAACCTCCAAGGATGAGAAAAAGAGATGCTACAGGAAAAAGAGGGTGTGCTACAGGAAAATCAGATTCTGTTACAGGAAAGTCAGAAATTTCTATAGGAAGGGCATAATGTCCAAGGGGAGGAACAAAAGGTAGAAATGGAAGGGTAAGATGTCCAAATTGAGGAACAAAAGGCATAAATATAAGGGAAGAGTGCCCAAGTAGAAGAAAAAAAAGCAGAACTAGAAGGTCAGAGTACTCAATTTGAAGAGAAAAAGGCTCAAATAGAAGGGCATAGTGCCCAGATTAAAGAAAAAAAGCCTCAAGTAGAAGGAAAGGATGCCCAAATTGAAGGAAAAAATTCATAAATAAAAGGGCAGAGTGCCTAGGTTTAAAAATAAGAGATAAAGGGAGAGGAAAAAAAATATAGAAGAACCTCCACAAGCAGAGGCATCCTCTCCACAAACTGTCTAGAAATACATCATAGAATTCCAAAAACCTACCTCACAACCAAGTTTAATATCTTATTATAAATTCATTGAAGGAGGAAGAATGATCCTGGAGAAGTTCTCCATTCCCCTCTTCTATGAGCTAGAAAGATAAAGGGGGCGCACCCATAAATGGATGCAAATTGTAGAATCTAGAAATTTTGAATATGTGGGAATAATGGAGGAAAAAATTAGTGAGATGAGGAGGGTCCTAGTTTATGTTAGGCTCGGAGGGGCAGTATTGAAAGAAAATTTGCAGGTTGCACAAGAAGAGAACATGATACTGATGGAATAATTGCAACAAAAGGACAAACAAATTTCCACTACGTCAGATCTTTGTATGGAGGCAGTAGAATATAGGAACCCCTCAAATTAGTATTCCATTTATTTGAAATAGAAATGGTTACAATTTTAGAGCAAAAACTTAGCACAACATGGTTCATTTCCCTTTCAAAACTATAGGAAATTCATTGATTTATGCAGACAAACTAGTATGGAAGAGAGAGCCAAGTTGGTAGAATTCTACATGGAGAACCTTATCTTAACTGATATGAACATCCGGGACCCAAATTCTAGGTTGGGAGATATGCAGCTGATGGCCTTACCAACTTGGGTGGCCAATGAAGAAGAAAGGGAAAAGGAAGTCAAAAGGGCGATGAGGAGAGAAGGAAAAGAACCCCTCCAAATCAGGGAAGAACTCATCAACCCTAGAGATTTCATAAACAATCACCAAATTATCTCCAATGATGCTAACCTTACAGATAAATACCTTGACACCCAAACAAAAGAAATTTCACATTTTGATGAAATATCTAGATTACTAGGAGAACAGAGTGTAATGACATGTAAGAGAAGATGGAATGACCTACAACTTAGCTTAAGAAACTCGGAGTATCACACTCTAGACAAATTATGAATTTCCTTGGAGAAAACACCCCTTTACAATATGGCCATGCAAAAAATGAAATTCCAGTGGCTTAGATTAAAGTTAAGCCCACCTTTGTTGCTGGGGCTACATGAGGGAAGAGAGGAAACTGAGGAGAAGAAGAAATGTGAAGAAGTAGAAAATAATGGAGGGTTTTACCCACCTGAAGGAACCCCCTCCATGCTACCTTGGGATGTCAGATAATCTACCATAAATTTGAAGGAAAACAAGAAGGATGACTGAGATTCTCAAGGATGAGCAAACATTTCAGTAGGGGGTGATGATGAGGTACATAATTAGGTAAATTTTAAGGGGTTATAGTGTCACCTTTTTAGCTTATTTACTCTATCTCTCACACATTTAATTACATTTTTCCATGTTTTTCTTAGTGAGAATGGTGTAAATAAGATTGTCATGACTTGAAGCCTAATATAGTTTAAATGCAGGAAATGAAGGAAATGATGCCATTTTTGGGTGAGATTCCATGTCAGGGCTCATAGTAGACATCGAGGAGAAATCATAGGGAGGTTGACCACCTTATTAACTCTTATAAGTAGCCAATATCTCTTCATATCCTCCTCCAACAAGTCAAAGTCAAAGGCACTCAAGCAAGTAAATGATAAGAGGGATCGAAGCTCCACTTCTCTCGATTTTTTAGGGAACAAAGACCTTATTTAGGGAGTTGATGGTAGCTACCCTCTTATATAAATAGACAAGGGAAATAGCTCATTAAGATTCAGATTTTATATGCAGCTAGAGAACTCTTGGCTCTATATTAGACATATTTTAATTTCATTGTGAATGTAAGAGACTAGTTATGAAAAAAGATGAGAATTTGGTTTCTTTCTCACTGAGTTGATTTCAGGGAGTTGAGCTTGTGGGTTAGGGTCCAATCCATGGAATTTAGTATCTCTTGTGTACAATTGTGTCTTTCCTTTATGCTTTAGTAGTTGGTTAGTTTCATTGCATTTTGGTAGCATATAAAATATCAAAATTGTGTTGCCAAGTTTCCCTCTCTCACCTCTTCTATTGAATATTGAGGGGGAAGGTATTCCACCACATACCAAACATATTCAGTTTATGATTTCTTGGAAAATTTAAGAGAGGGCTTACTTTTATTATCATGAATACGATGTAGGTTAAGAGGTATATTTCTGTTTCAAGTGCATAAGTAGTTATTGTTAAATTCAATTAATATTTTCTACCATTTCTATGATAAGTTTGTTGATGATGAATGCATGGGTAGATTTCTTAATTGCAGGTTTGGTTATAGCAACAGAGAAGTACCTTGCAGCACTATAATTTTGAGTTTCCACCCTCCATCAGTCACCTTCCATTCAAGTCACCCAAAACCATGTTTTGGAGATCATCATCACACCACCGAGAGCAGCCTTTTTGGTGCAAGAAAATATTTTATGCAAGCTCTGAGCTTGGACAAGGGGGTAGGTCGTACACCATTTCCTTGGATCCACTTTTCCCTCACCTTTCCTAGCCTTATTCCCATCATTTTTTGCCTCCATGACCTTTTGGCTCTTTTCCTATAGCATTACAGGACATCTTGTAGCAAAACATGAATCATGTAGAAGTGTTGAGAGCCCTCTCCTTCATCCCAAAATCAATCCTCCACCTCACATAATCCAAGAAAATCCATTCGTAGACCCTTCAACTCTGAATCCTTGGTTTAGGAACACCCCTACGACACCCAAACTCCCACTTATCTTGCTACAAAAAGGAGTAATTTTAAGTGTGATTAAACCATCATAAGATACATCATTAGCATAGTAGTTAACATGAATTGGACAGAAATTAGTTAGTCATTAATCAAGAAGGTGTGCAAAGATATAATATTTCCTTCTTGTAAGTTAATAAATTAGTATAGACAATGAATACAACCTAGTATAATTTCCTTTCTTGTACCTAGAATCAGTGTTAATATTTCTTTCTTGCGTAGACATAAATATATGAACCAGTGCAATCTAGTCTAGTTTATTTTATCGCTAATAGAGTAATGGTTGTGATCTTCTTTCATTCTTAGGTTGTAGGTAGAATTATGTCATACTTCCTCTTTCAAAGTAGGCCTAGTTATTAGCATTTCATTGTAGAAATAAGATTAAGATGGCATGAGTAGAGCTCATCTGATGTGCATATAGCACTGTCACCTGCAACTTTGTACAAACCCCGAGTTGATAAGTATATTTGAGTAGCCTCTGGGAGATGCAGCACTCTTGGATCAATACCATGACTCACCAATAAGACCCTATATTCGAACATTACCCATGGACGGGTGAATATTTTTATCTTGGTCTTCAGGAGTAATCTGGATTTGATTATATCCACTAAATCCATCTAGGAATTAAAAATATTTCTTCCCGTCAAGTGTATCAAGGACTTGGTCTAAAAATGGAAGAGGAAAATTATACTTCTACGTGGCTTTATTTAGTTCTCTATAATGTACACAAATTATCCATTTTGCATTATTTGTAGGGACTACCACCAATGGTGAAACCCACTGACTATCAGAAATAGGATATATAAAATTAATATCGAGGAGTTTTTGAAGTTCCCATTTCACTATGTCCCTAATATGTGGATTTAATCTTCTTTGGGGTTGGTGAATGGCTCAAGAATCTTTCTTGATATATATATGGTGTGTGCATAACTGTGGATCAATGCCCTTCATATCATGATATTCCTATTATCCTCATGTATTCTACAGATTCACTAGGTGACTATGGATTTAGTACAATTAGCTAAAGATAACATTATTTGCCGATGAGCTATCTTTAGGAATCTCATTTCCTTCATTATCCTCATAAAACCTTTTTCACTATCCCTCAGTTGGTCTTCTCAAAGTCACCTTGCTTCTCTTAAAAGAATTCATTTTGGGTTTATTTTCCTCATCTTCACCCTTCTGTTAGTGTCAGTCTTTGCATACTTTTACCGAGGATCAAAAAACATTTTCATGTGCATCTTAGGTGTCTCATACTGAATAAATTTTTCATTATTCAATTAGGTCATGACTTAAAATTGTTCCGTTGGTGGTTTTCCTTGTCAATAAACTCCACTCTCTCCAAGATGCATATTGATGACTCATTCCCATGTCCCCTTGAGGTTATTCAAAGTCTCATTAGGTCATTAGGGTTTTGTCTTTCAAGGTCCAAAAACACACCATTCATTTGCATAAGGTCAGAAAAGTATGAGAGTGATCCCAATAATGTCTCTTTACCATGTAAAGATGATCTCCAAAATGGTTTCCAAAGTTGTATTTTGATTTCAAGTGTGAGTTTCATTCCAAGATATAATTTTAATTTATTCATGTAATTTTATGTCAATTCAAATGTAATAAGTACTCAGTCTCCCAAGGTTGCCAACTCAGAGTTCCACATTCCAACACATCAAATGTTAAATACAAAAGGTGTTTACTTCAACAATTGATAAAATTTCAAAGGGAGTTATCTTGTTCCAAGGGTGCCCAAGTCATCATTGTTTACAAGCACTAAACCCTAATTTCCTCTCCCACTGAGCTAGGGTTTTCTATGAAAAAGAGGCATATGAGAATGGGATCCATATGGTAGGTCATATCATAAAGTATGAATCCATAAAAAATCATAAACATCATGCCTCCATCATTTTCCAAGAAGTCATTCCGAGGGACAAATCATTTGCCACACATACGACCAGTTTTGCTTCAAACTATGTTTCTGACCAAACATAGACGAAATTAAAAATAGTGAGAGAAATTTTTGTCCCTCATAGGTCAAGGAAGAACAACCTCCTTCAATATTTACACAGGTATCATGGTGTGGGAGAAATGTCAAATTTATAGGTGCTACAAGAGGTTTACTGCACTTCTGGAGTGACCTTGGGAAAATCAAGTTTTGTCATAGCTGTAGTGTCCTAATCACTTTATTGATGCGTGAAATGATAACTCAACAGAGATATATTTCCAATAAGCTATCATGAGCTCAATTTGGAGTTGAGAAAGGCCTCCAAAAGTTGCCTACACTAGCAGTCTGCATTTTTTCACCCTCATTCAGCACATTTTGACCAGTCTTGGGAAAATCAACTTTTGATCAGGAAAATGAACTCCAAAAAGACAACCAAAGGTATATTTGGAAATTATACAGGATACTATTTATAACGAGATATCCTGGGCATAATTTGGACACCGGGAAGGCCTTAAAAAATTGTCTTCAAAAAGGTGTAGGAATGGTGTTGCGCGTTTAGAAAATGTTGCTTCCTTAGTGTTGCACGTTTGCATTGGCGCTGTGTGACTATACCTTGGTGATGTGCCCTTTCCAGAAGATTTTTGTGTATTTTTGAAGGCACTATGCACCTATAGACTGATGCTACACATTTGTAAAAGCATTGCGCGCTCACCAGTGGCGCTGCGCGCCTAGCCAGGGAAGGTTGCTGAGTGATCTAGTAACCCAAATGAATTCAAAACTCATCCCAATATCCTTTGCAAGTCCTCCAACCTACAATTCAAGTTCTCCTCACCTCCAAAAAAGTACGTGACACCCTTTTATTCCCTTCTCTCATTTCACAATTGCAAGTTTATGGCATAAATTCTCTTCATTTACCATCACAAGTGTTGAGCTAAGAAACCCTAATTATCACCACTACATGCCTAAATTGTTTCCCTAGACCCTATTTCTTCCTTCCTTACACCCTAATTCACCCTGTAGACACTTCCTTTTCCCTTACACTCCTCCAATCCATTTTCCCTAGCTCTATTCCCAAAACCCTAAATCTAGGTGGCATTTCCTAACTACCTAAACAAAAACCATGTCATTTTTTTCTTAGCCTATCTCCCTAAGAATTTTTCCCTCCCATCACTTCCGAAAACTCCCTAACTCCCTTCCCTACTTCTCTAAATTTCCCTTAGCCATCCCATCTCCCTAACCCCACTATCCTACTCCCTTTCCCTTCCCCTTCTTCATAAGGGTTTTTCCCAAAGCACAAATGAAACATGGAAGAAGAGGAAGACCTTAATCGTGAGAAAGAGAAAGAGTTTGACTTGGTGGACTTGGATGACCTAGATGACCACGACAACTGAAGACTGATCATCCAAGAGAAAGATGCCAAGATCATGTTGTTGAAGAACAAATTGAAGGAAATCCTAGCCGAGTCAAAGGAGAAAGAGAAGCTCAATATTCTTGATGAGGTGTCCTTCTAGGCCTCTAACCCTTGATCGGCAAGCAAAATTCCAATGTTGGCACTTTTGTGCACATTTTTATTTTTTGACAGTTTAACATGCAGAAATTGTGCTAAATGCGCAACGCCACTAGCACTGCGCTCTTTTTTGGGCCATCCAAATGGAAAATGGTCAGAATATTCATGTTCCTAATGACAAGTACATCAACCTCAAAAATTTTCATGAGATTTGGAGCAAAACTGGTCCTTAAAAAAGGGCAAAAACTACCAAAAAATCATCTTTCTGCCCTCTTTTTAGCATTGGCGCTACGCGTTTACAGTCTTTGGAGAACATGTTTTTGACAGGGAAGATGGGCACCATTTTTGAAATCGAAAGAATATTTGAAACCTAGACTCAGAGACCTTTCAAATGAGCCATCATGGAGCTCATTTGGACATCAGGAAGGCCTCCAAAAGCTGGCTGCAAGACAAGACATTTTTTCTGTCATGGTGTTGCGTGTTTGCACCAGTGCCGCTCCTGTCCAATGGTGTTGCATCCTTGGCACAAAGTCAACAAAAGACATCAGTAGTTATTGAAAAATTTATTCATAAAGCCTTAAAGTCGAATGCTTCCATAGTTAGCTTAGAAGTTAAGTTAGGAGTTATTATTACAATGAGTCACTCTCAGATATTTTTGCCTTGGGCCTTGCATGGTCTCAAAGGTCAAAATGCATTAAATCTATAATAAATAACATCTAAAACCCTAGGTTAGGATCACCTCCTCATTTTTCAGATAAACACTGCATGTATGCTTCATCTTTTTTGTTGGTTTTTTTGTTGAGCTAAATATTGCTTAGACTCTGAGTTGTAAAGAAGTTAGGCTTTGGAGTTTTGTAACTGTTTTGGATTGGATATCAATGGAACAAGCACATTCATAGGATCCATGAAATTTGTTAAATGGTTAATGTTTCCTTCTTTGTCAATGTTTTCCTTCTGTTTTCCATTCTGTCCATTACTTCTATGATAAAAGAACATAAATTTTAGATTAGGATATGCTATCTTGGCACCCTATTTACGTATGCTTTCTTTATCTTAATGTTTTCCTCTGCAAGGTCCAATTGGAGAATTCTTAATTGCTCTTTGGTTTCACCTAGCTTGTTGTCTTGAAAATGATTTAATAAGATTCAATCCAAATAAGTTTATGACATGCCTTGTCCTTTGGTGTAGCTTGAAATATTGTTTTTAAGGCCTTTCTTTTAAGTTTACTTACTAGAGTTTGGCTAAGAAGTTTATGGTTTGACCTGTCCTTTGGCCTATCTTGAACAAGTCAATTTAAAGGTATTTAACATCTGATTGAAGAATTTAGGAGTTCCCTTCTCTTTAATCATTACTTAATTTTTATCTTAAATATTTCTTGATCTGAAAGTGAATAGCTAGAGAATTTAGGAGTTCCCTGCTCTCTAGGATTTGCTGAATTGTTGTCTTAAAATTTACTTGGTAAAGTTTGGCTAAAGAAGTTTATGGTTTTCCCTATCCTTTCATCTATCTTGAAAATAGTAATATTAAAGAATCTTCTTTTTCAAGTACATGTTAAAGGATTCTTAATTTCCCTTTAAAGATACTAAACTCACAACTTAGTGTTCATTTCACCCCCACATAAGCTATTAAGATCCATTTGGATTTGTTAGCTTTCCCTGTGGAACACCCTTGATTTTTTGTTGTATTCTTCAAACCTTTCACAGACTCCATAGCCCAATGGTTTGGATTTTTCTTACTCTATCTGTTCTTCTTAACAAGCAATCAAAAAAAACAAAACAAACAATCCCTATCACTTTAACTAGCCTAAAATCAACATCCTAAATCAATCAAGTTATATCTTTTAAAAAAATATAGAGAGAACCCTATCCGAGTCGAGGAAGGCTAGGTCCTAGGACTCCAAAGTTGGTTTGATGTTACCCTTTTTTATTTGGTCTTACCAATCTAAAAAATTACAGGAACCTAACATAATGGCGACTCTGCTGGGGAACACTTATTGAAAAATATTAGTGTTCTATAAAGAACTTAGAAAATCCAAAAGAACCTCAAGATTGGTATCTAGTTGTTGATGGTGGACAACAACCAACCTCAAGGAAGTTGAATTCATCCACCTGGTGACTCCAAATTCAGATAATTTCTATACAAAGACTCCACTAGAGGAAGAACCTAAAACATCACTGTTTGGCCTGGAAAGAGAGGGTATTAAAGCTCAAATTGGATCCAAGAGATCATTGTTTTTATCTATAACTATGTTCTAGATTACTTTAAGCCTGAATAAGAATATACTACTAAGGTTTACATTGATCATTTGAAATTTCACGAGCTTCAAAAGGCTAAACCCCAAATTGCAAACCCTGTACATACTTATACCCCTATGAACATTCTATATGCACTTGTGAAGAACCCAGGAAAACATGAGCCTCATACTATCTCACCTACTCTTGCTGAAATGTCAAATGATTATAAGCCTCCTTCTATACTTCCTATACCTGTAAAAATTCTAGACAGATACAAGCCTCTGGTTTTGCCTCCTATCCTCCATGACCTCCCTGCAAATTGTATAAAAAAAACTACCCAAATTTGATGGAGAAAACTCAAAAGTTACCGCTGAAAAGAACATTCAAAATCTTGAGGACCTCCTTGATCTGTTTGAGGTAGAAGAATATGAGGTGAATATCATAATGTTTGCTCTGTGATTGCAAGGAAAAGTTAAAATTTGGTTTAGAGATCTTCTAGCTTCAAGCATTAGCAATTTTCATCAATTCACTCAAGTCTTCCTAGATAGGTGGGTGGTCCTGGGAAATGTTGTTTTCATCATGGAAGAGTATAACCATCTAAAAATACAACTAGGGGAGAGAGTAAAACACTTTTCAGCCAAGTTCAATTAAGTATACCACGCAATGCCTGCTAAGATAAAGCCAACCCCAGGGTGGGCTCTCTTGCACTACCTAGATGCCTTTGACCCAGAGATGGCATTCCAGATAATAGAAAGGGACTCTTCAACCCTGGAGGAAATGAGAAGGATGGTATTTGATGTGGAAGCCAACATGCTAAATAGGGAGGCAAAGCTAAGAGAAATAGAGAAGGGCAAAGTATATAAAAAGAAACTGATATCTTCAGAGATAAAACTAGAGATGTTGACAAACACAGTTAACAAATAAATGCATATGATTAGCAGGAGGAAAGAGGAAGAGTAAAATGTTGAGGTTGGAGCTAACTATTCAAAACATCCAATACTATTTTCTTGGGAAGAACAAGCTCAGTCATTACAATGCAAAGATAACAATCAAAATGTGCATGTTGAGCCAGATTGCAAAGAAGAAAATGCAGGAAGTTGTCAAGAAAGACTAAGTTAGCTTCCTACATCTTGTGCTTCCCTATTAAGTGAGAATTTCAAAGGTTGCAACTATAAACAAGGAGGAATTCTTGAAAGGATTAGCCAGGGAAGAAATGGATGATACAAATCCTTTTTCAGATCTAGAAGTTCCCCCTCTAGGTCATCTTGAAATCATAGAATCTAAAATAGAGGAGGATTCAACGCATTTAGAATCTCTACCCTTATGCTTTGATTCATTTTAGATTATAAAAATAAATTGGCACCCATAATATATATTAGAGGCAATTCATGAATCTCATGCTCAAGTTGAATATCTTGAAAATCAAGAGAAATTGGTTGAGAAGGAATACAATTAGGAAATAAAAGAAAATACACAAGATCCCTCTGAAGATAACAAAAATGATTCATTTTTTCTTTTGTGTGAGGCTCAAGAAGACATTTAGCCATATGATCAGTCTTCACAAGAGAAAGAGAGAAACTGTGTTTCTATCAAAAGAATTCAAAGAATGCCTCCTTCTTTAATTTAAGAAGAAATCAATCAGATTTTGAGCATGCAGCCAACCTCTAAACCTTTATATAAAGAATTTATTTCTGTTTTTTCTATTGTTGATTTGTGTACTGTAGCTTTTCCTGATAAAGAAACAAATGTACATACTGATACTGGTGTTGTACTACCTTCTCAAAAAGACCTATTTCCTGAGAATGATCCTACTCATCAAAATGATGGATTTCAAACAGAAATTGTCCCACTCAATCAAAGCATATTAGGTTTGCTAGAGGAAAACATTGCAATATATTATGAGGCTGCCAAGACAGATGATCATGAAGAGGGGGAAGATATTCTTTCTTAAAAGAATCCCAAGTAAAACAAGGTGGAGCAAGGAATAGTCCTAGATGAAGCTTATTGTTTAAAACCTCGGGGCCAGGTATTGTTTCAAGATCCCTTTACTGTTTTCTTAGAGGAATACAAAGAAAGAACATGCTATACCAAGAATGGTTTGTTGTAGAGTGTAAAGAAGATATTGAGCACTGTTGTTCAAAAGAAAGTGAGATGGGGGTGGCCTTTTTGTCTTTTCAGCATACCCAAAGGGATGAACAAAAATCAATCATGCAGTCATTTACTTGATTGGTTGCATTGGAGAAAAGAGTTCACCTAGTGTATATATAATCTCCAAGTTAGATTAGGATAGATAGGTATGCAAATAATCTCAGCACTATGAGCATATTTTTAGTTTTAGATTATTTGACAAAAAGAGAGAAAAAGAACAAAAAGAGAAAATAGGTCGGACATAAAGAAGAGGTAAAGCCCCATAATAAAAAATAATATTTCTGAAAGTGTGCAAGTCCAAATGCCACTACTTTTTGATGAAACATTGTTTAGCCATACAACTTAATCATGGTTGAACACATTTAATTTGATTACTGA
Source organism: Pinus albicaulis (assembly GCA_034641835.2). Taxonomy (NCBI): domain Eukaryota; kingdom Viridiplantae; phylum Streptophyta; class Pinopsida; order Pinales; family Pinaceae; genus Pinus; species Pinus albicaulis. The sequence continues at coordinate 1,085,681,400 of CM076575.1, forward strand.
TAAGTTAGAAATGAATATTTTCCAAACTATTTAAACTTGGCTTATCAGTATATTAGGTTACGAAAATATATTGGTTCCCAAAGTTCAAATCTGAACCAAAGATAAAAGAGAGGGATGAATGAAAAAATTCCAAATTATAGCCCTCAGTTTTTTTACTTTGTAAAAAAATAAAATCTATGTGCAGCTTGTCCAAAATTCCACAGCTCATGACAAATCAAACTTCTTAACCTTGATTTGGTCATGTTTTAAATTTTACGTCGATAGATTAGAGAATGAAAATCTGTCAAACTATTTAATATCGACAGATAATTAGATTAAGTGAACACTACTACATGTGTAGCAATTAAGTTATGAGTTTCTTCAAACATTTTTCATGCAACAGAACTATATCAAAGAAATAGTAGTAGCTAATGAAGGAATTATACATCAACCCATAAAAAATGTATTTATAGACCAAAAATAATTATTTAAAAGCATACCCTACTTGCCAATGTGAATACAAGTCAACAACATTCATCTTAAGTAAGGTTGTTGCATAAAACAAAGAAATATTGTTAGAGGAATTTAGACAAAAAATTAGTGAGCAACCTCATTAATTTCAAAGGCTTGTGTTACAACCACCCAATGAATGGTCTCAAATGTAATATTTACGTTGTGTAGCCTTGCAAAACACTCCTCCATACAAATATGTGGCTTAGGATATCTGCAACTCTAAATCTATCCAAAAAACTTGCATGGAAACTCAAAGGCAAAAAAAACCAACAATTAATAATATGTTGGCTTTGATGGCTAGGAATTGTCTTGGGAAACATCAAACCCTCTTAATATATTTATATATTTCAAGGGTCAAACTTACACCCATTTCCTACCAAATTTATAGTTAAAAGGTTAAACTTATGGCTGAAGAGAAATCATATAAGTGCCTTGTTTTGTGTCTTGGGTGCATGCAGTCTAAGGTGTGAAAATAAGGGAATTGTTGTACTAAAATGAAGGTGCTCTAGATGTACCTATCAAGCTAAAAACAATCTAATTTCCAGATCTCTAAATACCTCAGAAAATATTACCAACAATCATTATAAAATAGACATGAAATGCGAGACATAAAAGATAATAAAAATAACTAAATAGTAACATGAACTAATTATGAGAGGAGCACATGCATAGGAGTTTTGAAGCCAAATTGAACAATTTTGCAGCATGAAGAAACCACATTACTATTTTGTCGCTTAGCCTTTCAATGTGGCCCTAGCAGATTAATGTTTCCTTTGACATGACCCTATCAGATTAATGTCTCCTCTGATGCAACCCTAGAAAATCAATGTCTCAACACTTGAATGGGTGGGGTTTATGTTGAAAAAGAGTTGTATGGGAAGTCTCTCGATGACTCTGTGGTGATTCAAATCATAGATAGATGGTCTGGCTGTGAGGGAAGGAGAATAGAGCAGGAAAGAAGGTTATGGCACGAAATAAGCCTTAGTGGAAGATAAAATATAATATATACAATATATTATATATAATTAGTCTTATGTATTATATATAATATAGCCTAGGTGAAGAGGTAGCCTAGCCAAAGGAATCCAAATGAACTGTCAATTTTGGTTCACATAGGAGGAGTCAAAATGCTTAGATTAGGAAACACAAAAAATCAAAATTTCTCCAAATCTAGGTGATCTCGTTTGATTGTAGAATTATTTTTGTGAGTCGTATTTGAGTCTCAAAAACCTCACTCACCATCAATGCATGCATATACTATAACCATGTAAAATTTTAGTGTGTACATGTAATTTCCCTTTTTCAGAAACATTGTCGATCGGCAAGAAAATCTATTCCGGAGATAGACTGAAGGGGAATTTACTGGATTTGTCACCTTCATGAAGAAGGATGAGCTCCAGAGGCTACCTGGCCTACTATCAGACTCTCTCTATAGAGTGATTGTCAAAGGACAATATCCCCAATAGGGAGATACAACAAGATTGGGAATCTCTTAAGATAACCCCAACATTGTAGCTACAGCAATAGCAAGTACATCAAATGGTAATTAGCAGTGAATCATATACATATGAAATGCCGGAGAACTCAATGATCATCACATTAGATCATAGAAGCAACAAAATATATAACTCCTTGAGGAAATGATCACTCAAGCAAGGCACTAGAAGCCTCAAGAAACCTGTACATGTAAATATGAGATACATAGCTGCATAAATAAGGCTCTAGACCATGACTGCGTAGTTATAGGAGGAACTACTACATAAATGATAAAAATACAAATGATATAGCAATATGGGCTCAAATAAGAAGGGGGAGCAAGATATCAACCCCTGAAAATACATAACATCAATCCTCTAAAAGGATTGGCTGAAATCCATGCAAAATTGGAATTTTGCAGAAATTCCAGAGTAGCTGGGTAGCAGCTACTCAAGAAATGGAAATACATGGATAAGGCTGAAATAGCTGCAACCAATGAAGAACCCTTCTCCAATAGAAATCTGAAGTAAAGGCTGATCCTTTCACCCAAGACTTCCCCTCCAAAATCTACTAATCCCTCACAACAAATCTGCACCAAGAAAAAAGTTGTCTAAGAGAGGGACTGCGCTGCCTCTAATGGAAAGTGGTTGGCCTGATGCCAAAGATGATGGGATATGCTCAAGAACCACCGTTTCTGATCTCCCAATGAATAGAACCTCTCTCCACTGAAAAACAAGCTCTGGATGGTGTGTGGAAACCTCCCCAGCAACAGCCAGCAACACTGCACAATATCTGCTGCAGAAAATGCGCTGATGTAGATGGTTGAATCTAATGGCCTGAATGCTGGACTATGGAGGATGAGTGAAATCCTTCATGAGCTACTCAAGAAGGAGAGGAATTCCTGATGAGTGCAATCCTTCATGAGCTACTCAAGAAGGAGAGGACTCCCTCGTGCCCGAAGGCACTGCAACTCTGCTGAACAGCAAGAGGCAGCAAAAAGTCTTCAAGACTCAAATGTAAAGTGATAAAATATGTCCACAATGGCTACCTTTCTCCTCTTTTATACAATTACCGTTCCCTCCATGGACCCTATTTCGAATTAGGGTTTCCTTCCCTTTAGAAACTTCCTTCCTACGTTGTCCCACATAATGCTTTCCAACTCATGCCAACGCAGTTTGACTTGGTCAACCTTGGCCAATCATGTTTGCAAAAACCTCCTTTCACACATAGAGGTGTGAAATCTAGCTCTAAATTGATCCTCTTTCATACTTAGAGGATTTTTATTCTCTAATCATGCAAATAATGGGTCCCCTACCCATTTTATTCATCTCTTTAACAAAATTTAATGTCCCATAAAATTTGGGACATTACAGTCCTCCCCTCTCAAAATATTTCTTGCCCTCAAGAAATTGCAAGGATGAACTAATTTTATTTCTGACCTTCCTCATGTAGCATCCTCATGTGATGATATCTTCAAGAAAAGGGATGCCATATCAGCAAAACAAGTCTCCAACTGTCCCTCCAACATATGTAATCTAGCTTTGGGGTGAACACTCCCAAAACAGCTATCATGTAGAAGCAAGTATCCACGAAGGAAAAAGAGCTATCTAAGGGCCTCCTTGAGGCATGAGATCTAAAATATAATAGGACTGATCATCCCCCATATGAATCTCTCATCCCCAAGCCAAAAATCATAAAAATAAGTTGCCTCCCAACAAGACAACTCATGAAAAATCTCCCTCCACCTTGAGCTCTGGAAATGAAGGTGGGCTGAAATCTGATCATAGAAAGCACTATATCTTGCCCCATTCTCTCCTCTCTCCCACTTATGAAAAGTGTGGAGTGTATTATGATCTTGGGCTGCAACTATATTTCCCTAAAATGGAAAATTGAAGAGTAATTCCCCAAGAATCTCCCCTCCATCCATGAAAAATTAGTTGGCCCAAGACATGTCATCCATGATGAATAGGACAAAATCATCATAGAAAGTCCCTGTGACATGTTTTTTTTTAGGTTATACCATGTGCATCAAGTACAAACAATGCCTCATAGGGTTATAATGCAACCTCATCCACTGTAGTTGCAAAAAATAGCATGGCAAGTATTGTACAAGAATATCACCTCTACTACTAAACAGTAAAATAGATGAGTGAATCAGCAACATAAGGTCAAACACCTGCCCATATACATACAATGGATGGAAAAAATTACCAAGCTCATGGCTCTTCCCACAAATGAGAAAATATGTGGCTGTAGCCATGCCTCCTTTCATGTTCCCTTTAGAACATGCACTGCAGAAAATGTGAGAGTTTTTTTTTTTTTCCACTCAAAGACACATCCAACTCATGTGCCTTTCTCATAATCATGATTCTTTCACAAATATTATCCATGTCAGCAAGGAATTCATGATCAGAAATAAAATGAGGAAAGTGCTGAAGGTTTCATGTTGCAAGAGTGTACCAACAGTTTTCCCAAAAGTGATAGTGCAGTTTTCCAAACTGTTGCTTTAGAAAATCTCATGGCAAGTTGTTTTGTGTTACATGAATAGCTATGTATGTCATGATAGCTACTGATAAATAGAAATTGGCTGAGAATATAAACTGATCATACATGAAAGAAACCACTTTCCCAAGGCCATATAAAGATGGTTGCCTCCATCCTACAAGTTGGCCCAATTTTCGTCCATGGAGAAATCTGAAAAGCGTGCCCTCTTGTAGAGCCATGCACTGTAAAATAATGGTAAGAGCATACAAATCAGCCAATGTAAAACATATTTATTACCATATATTTGGAGTAATATGATGTAAGGTCCATGAATGAACCCTCCACAGTTTTTTGGCATGCTCCCATGAAGATGAATGAACTAGGTGCTGCAAGAAGATCCTCCTTCTCATGCTTGGGCATCCAAGTCAAGAAGAATGTAACACAATAATATATGGCTCCCTTATCCATTTCACCTCCTATTTATCTATCAAGTTCAACAAATATGAGATGTTCCTAGGACTTGTGGGTTATGGATCCACCACACTTCCGCTAGGCACACTTCATCCATCGGTTACTGCTCTAAAGAGACAACGTTGTTGGCATATACCCATAGGCTCTCAACAATACCAAGCTCCATTCTTTGACATGCTCCATGTCAAAGATATCTTTCATAATGCTGCAACACATAAGAAGCCCCTCCCAAGGTGGAAGTACCTCTCTATCATCAAAGACCAAGGAGATAATGCCATCTCCTCCTTCTGCAACATCATGCAAAGTATGAGATCAATTCTGCCCTTGCTCTCTCAAGAAAAGCAACAAAGTATTTTTCTGCTCTCCCATACTTCCATCATACAACCCATGTGATGAAGACACAATGAATTATATGAGCATCACATCAACATCATGCATCCATACTCTATGCTGCTCAATGATGTAAGTATCCTGCCATCTTTCCCATTCTTTTGGTACTCCTCCCATGAGGGCTACCATCAATTCTTGCTCTTTGCATTTCATGAGAGTTTGAAATGCAGCTCCTTGGAGACCTCTTAGGAAAGGCCTCTCTCTCATGACTATGTTGGACCTATGAAGATCCAAATGTGATGGAGGTTATGTCTCCTCTCCACTCATGTTCAACAACCCTTCTAGTTCCTCCAATGATGTAGCAGCTGTCTCCTCCTCCAGTTCACAAATTGTTTCATGATTCTCCATGGAGGTGTCATGGTTTACTTCATCCTCCAAAAGTTTGCACTCCCACCTTGAAGGTTGAATGCAAATCATCAAAGAAGCATGAGGATGAGGGTTCTTCTCCTCCTTGAACCCTTTGCATAGCACAGTGAAAACATGAGGCCCTAAAGTGGCCATGTGATTTGATCCTTGGACCTCTTCATATGAAATTCCACCATCCTTAAGTTTATTTGCTGAAATAGAATGTGGAAATTTGTTCATACCTTGGTGGATCTTGGGACCTTATTGTGTGGCTTCAATGGCTTTTCCTCCAATGGCTTCTTCATCCATAGATGTTGAAGGCTACTCCTTCAAATCTGTAGCAGCGTTGGTGCAATCCTCCTCCCATGGTGGTGTGAGCTTCTCTTCCTTTGTCCTTTCTCCACCAAAGGTTTGGATCAACCTTTGAGCAAAGACTGCAAAATAAATCACCCTTGAATGAAACAAGGGTTTGAACCACCAAAAAGAGGTTTCCTTCTCCATGTGCAGCGCTTCCATCTCCACTGCTTCTTTCTCTGCCATTGGATGCAACAATAAAAATGCCTCCAGCTTCTTCTCCCAAGCTCTAGCTGAAGTAACCCCATCAAAAGTAGACAATAGAAACCCATTGCCTCTGATTTATTATTTTCCATAGGGCCTTCTCTCATCCATCTGTTGAATAGACTGTGGGAATGTTGTAGCTCCCCTGAATGCTGCATAATAGGGTTTATAGTTACCCAGCTACTTTCTTAACATCTAGAAATCCAAGCATCTGCCATCCTGGTCTTCAAGAGAATAGGAAGTGCATGGACCTTCCTCTCCTCCTCTTTTCTTCTCCTCCTCTTTTCTTCTCCTCCTCCTTAGGGAGGCTCTTCTTCATTTCAAAAATATATGAGCTTAAGCTCATCTTCTTCATCATTCTCCTCTAAAATCAAACTCACAGGCTGTGCCAGTTCGATGCTCTGATACCACTGTAATGTCCCTTTTCAGAAACATTTTCGATCGAAAAGAAAATCTATTCTAGAGATAGACTGAAGGGGAATTTACTAGATTTGTAACCTTCATAAAGATGGATGAGCTCTAGAGGCTACCTGGCCCACTATCAGACTCTATCTATGGAGTTATTTTCAAAGGATAATATCCCCAATAGGGAGATACAACAAGATTGGGAATCTCTTAAGATAACCCCAACATTGCAGCTACAGCAATAGCAAGTACATCAAATGGTAATTAACAGTGAATCATATACATATGAAATGCCAGAGAACTCAATGGTCATCACATTATATCATAGTAGCAATAAAATATACAACTCCTTGAGGAAATGATCACTCAGGCAAGGCACTAGAAGCCTTAAGAAACCTGTACATGTAAATATGAGATACACAGCTGCATAAATAAGGCTCTGGACCATGATTGCACAGTTATAGGAGGAACTGCTACATAAATGATTAAAATACAAATGATATAGAAATATGGGCTCAAATAAGAAGGGGGAGAAAGATCTCAACCCGTAAAAATACATAACATCAATCCTCTAAAAGGATTGGCTGAAATCTATGCAAAATTGGCATTTTGCAAAAATGTCGGAGTAGCTGGGTAGAAGCTACTCAAGAACTGGAAATACATGGAGAAGGCTGAAATAGCTGCAACCAATGAAGAACCCTTCTCCAATAGAAATCTGAAGTGAAAGGCTAATCCTTTCACCCAAGACTTCCCCTCCAAAATCTGCTAATCCCTCACAACAAATCTGAACCAAGAAAAATGCTTTCTAAGAGAGGGACTTCACTGCCTCTGATGGAAAGTGGTTGGCATAATGCCAAAGATGATGGGATATGCTCTAGAACCACCTTTTCTGATCTCCCAATGAATAGAACCTCTCTCCAATGAAAAACAAACCCCGGATAGTGTGTGGAAACCTCCCCATCAACACCCAACAACACTGCACAATATCTGCTGCAGAAACTGCGCTGATGTAGATGGCTGAAGCTAATGGCCTGAATGCAAGAATATGGAGGATGAGTGCAATCCTTCATGAGCTATTCAAGAAGGAGAGGAATTTCTAAACAGGACTCCCTCGTGCCCGAAGGCCCTACAGCTCTGTTGAACAGCAAGAGGCAGCAACAAGTCTTCAAGACTCGAATGTAAAATGATCAAAGATGTCCACAATGGCTGCCTTGCTCCTATTTTATACAATGACCCTTCCCTCCATGGACCCTATTTTGAATCAGGGTTTCCTTCCCTCTCGAAACTTCCCTCCTACATTGTCCCACATAATGCTTTCCAACTCATGCCAACGCAGTTTGACTTGGTCAACCTTGGCCAAGCATGTTTGCAAAAACCTCATTTCACACATGGAGGTGTGAAATCCAGGTCTAAAGTGATCCTCTTTCATACTTAGAGGATTTTTATTCTCTAATCATGCAAATAATGGGTCCCCTGCCCATTTTATTCATCTCTTTAACAAAATTTAATGTCCCATAAAATTTGGGACATTACAGTACAAGCAATAATTGAAAAAAATCAACATTGGCCCCATTCACAGTTCCTCGGGGAAGTGATTAGGGGTGTTTTGACAATGAATGAGATGCATAATATTACAATTATGATACAAAGTTTTCACCATCAACAATGATGTGTTTATGTGCGAGGTTATACTGGCGTGGTACAAAAATTAAGTAATGTTGAAGGCAAAATGTGATGTTGAAGTGAATTTCCAAGGTGACGTGCATTTTAGTCAGTACTAGGCAAGTGAAATTCATGAATTGAAACTCTTGAAAGTGTGATCTGTCACCATGTCAAAGAAAGTGGGGAGGGCCCACATTGGGCTACGATTTGTGGGGTAATCACAATAAAAATATTGTAATGAAAAAATGGTAAATATTCTTCAATGCATAGGACATTATATTTTGAAAAAGTTATAGTAGAACTTCTAATTTATTCATTCATTAAATTTAAAGGTAATTATATATATATATATATATATATATATATATATATATATATTCATTTTTAATATTAAACATGTTATAAGTTAAAGAGAAATTAATAACAATTAAATATGACAAACATATTATTATTTTTGCTAGCTTGACCTAACTAACATAGTAATAGCTAACATAATAATGATCAATTAAATCAACCTAATAAACAAATAACAAATATGTTATTATAATCATAAAAATTAATAAAATAAAATAAAAAAAGCATTACAAAATATTCCATCGTTACAATAATATCCTCATCGACATCATCATCAATAATATCCCCCTCACATCACTCTTATTTTCCCAATACCCAATCTATGAAATATAATATGAACAAACCAAAAATTAATTAAGGTCGTAAACAAAATTTTCATGTGTTTGTATAATACATAATTTTAGTTTAGCCTGTACACTAGTATGGCCATTATTTATTGGTTTGAAATAATAAACAACATGTAATAAAACCACATAATTAGTAAATTATTTAAAGACAATAATTCCTACATATTAAAATATAAAGTTATAACATACCAACTCATACTCGAATAGAACATATGTATCAATATTCTTCTTCTGTATCTTCTTGATCTTCATCCAACTCATCGACATCTATACCAACATATGATTCATAAATAGTGTTGAAATGATCGAACATTTCATAATAATCATCAATTATGTCATTTTCAATAATATCCTCATCGACATTGTCATCAATAATTGTTGCCTCGTCTCCTACGCTTGGTTCATATTCTATATCTTCTTCGTCTGTCAATGCATCTTCCTGCTCATCTGCCACTACATCATCTTCTTCTTGATCAATATCATCTTCTGCCTCTACAGTAGACTCTACTGGCCTTACTCTTGGATCATATCTAATAACAAATAACCATTCGTTCTCACCTGGAACCTCTGAGTAAAATACTTGTTCATGTTGGCTTGGAAAAACATAACGATTTTTTCCTGGTTCAAACTGCAATGTTTTAACCATTGGAAATCCATTGTCATGTTGAATAAGAGTTTTGCCATCATCACGTACATTCATTCGTAGCCTATACCATTTGACGTCAAACAAAACTAATTTGAAGGAATTAAAGTCACACTCAACTAAATCTTCTAAAAACCCATAATATCTATTTTCAGATTCTCAAGGATGTCTGTCACTCCTGGAGGAAACATTAGTGACTTGGAATACTGCAGTTATCCCACTATCATAAATTTTCATGTTATCATCCAACTGTTTAATGTGAAATTTACAACTGCTCCACCACATAGCCTTGTGGTGTTTCAACTGCAATATGCCAAACCTGAAAAAGATGCATTAATTCTCAATTAATAATTAATCATATAATTTACACAGCTTGAAAATTATCTGAAAAATCTAACTTGTTGTCACATTATAAATATAATATAAAATAGGTGAATTGATTGCTTACCTTTCTATCTTTCAAACCATATGCTAAATCAATTTCCCTATCTATAACATTTCCATCTAAACTACGATAAGCTTCTATAACCAATTAAGACAGTAGTTGCCATGATAACCTATCATCGTTACGTTCTTTACATCTTTCAATCCATTCACTCATCCACTCAAGATTGTTTGCAATGTATAAAAGTAGTGCCTCATAACCTTGAGCACCTGAATAAAAAACAATAATTCACTAATATTAAATATAACTTATAACCATGGTAAATTATTTTAATTAATAAGCGATGAAATAATAAGACTTAAATGAATATGATCATATACATGATATAAAAAAATGAAACATTATATGTATTATATATAATAAATATTTTACCTCTCACTTTCTTCATTCTACCTTTTCTCAACAGGTGCTCCACTTCAAATTTTTTGATGGATTTCATGTCCCAAATGCAATCCATAGAATCCATAGTTGGCTGAACTAATATAGGAATATAATGATTAATATATACCATGGATTCATATACCACATATCCCTCCACCATAGAACCCTCAGGTCGTGTTCTTTGTCTAACCAAAGCCTTCAAGGATTTTAGGTGCCTCTCCACCATCCACATTGACCTTGTGTGTATTGGTCCACACATTTAAATATCCTCAACTTGGTGTATCAAGTAGTGTTCTTGTGCATTGAAAAATGTTGGAGGTAGATACTTTTTCATTTCACACATTAGCCAAGGAATTTCTCTGTCCCAATACTTTATTTCATCTTGATGGATTTCTTTCAATGAAAACCATCTACAAATCATTACGCAAGGTTATTTCAATGAAACATAATATATATTACATTACAAGTAAATTAACACATCATGTCATTAAGTACAAGAAGAAATTATAGCGATATTTTGCGTATAAATCAAAACTACTTACCTCATGTATTTACTAAGACCATATATAACTTGCTTGACATTGTTGTCGAAGTCATTTGGGAGAGATACAAGTAGAACATACTATAACAATAGAAATGAATTGTTATTGGTTTCCAAATTAAACAAAGAAAAGAAAAATTTAAAAGATGTATTCAAGCAATAATATACAAAAATGTATACCAAAAAAATTACCTTAACAAAGGTATGCCAATCATGTGTTTTCTCCCTACTGAAGTCACCTTTCTTCATTAAGATATTATTTATGTTTGAAGCAAAACCTGTTGGAAATTTAATTCTTCTAACAACCTATTTTACATCATTGCTTTGTTGTTCTGTTAATAACGATGGAATATTATTATAATTTCGACCTCCATTGTTATTTGATCTGTCGATCACACTTTTCATTGCATGACTCGATTTCTCAATGTTAGCACATTTTTTTTTAAATTTTATCTCTATCATGTGCACCATCTATGATTCGCCATAACTTTTTTGTCATATTCTTCCAAATATGCATTGTATCAAACAAATGAGCTATTTTTAGGTCCTCATAGTAGGGAAACCTCACGAATTGACAAGGATAACATTTCATTCCAGGTGGAAGTATAATATTAGTACCTTCACAAAAACGACCTTGATATCAAAGACAAAAATAAATCAGAACAATAATTATCAAATACAATAAAATAAATTCATTAATTAAAACAAAAATTCCAAACATTACATAAACAATTAGTATATATATATACACATATATAGACAAGTTACGTACCAGCTGCTTGATGATTATTAATTCTGTTATATTCCAACTTCCACAACCGAGGTGTCATTCTTCGTGGTTTTAATCCAGTTTCTTCTTTATCATTTAAAATATGTTTTTCAGTAGTACGATACTTATGGTTCCTAGAGAGGAAGTACCTAAACTCATGAAACACCATCTTTCCTAAGTCTGGCGAATGACGATACTTCATCTTAGGGCCACAAACTGGACATGCAAATCTACCCTTTGTTTGAAGACCTACAATTGATGTATCAATAACAATTATACTATGAGATCGTTTTTAAAACATGCAATATGGTATATCTAATTTAGATAATTATATATTATATTAAAGTGCAACGAAATATTACATACCACAAAAATGTGTTAGTCCTGGGGCATCATGAATTTTCCATACAAGCATTCCACGACATTGAAATCTCTTCTGCTTGATTGGTTTAGTGATGTCATACATAGTGATGCCATGCCATAAATTTATTAGCTTATCAATAAGAGGCTCAATATATACATTCATATCTTTGACCTGGTACTTACCTATTTGTTCAAAATTACAGTACATAATTACTACCATGATATATGTATATATAAGTAAGTAAAGAAATAAAAGATATTATGCAAACAACGAGAGAAATGAAAATGTTACATTTTAAAAAATAATGTATCAAATACCTGGAATAATCATATTCAACATTATATGCTCCCACTTTATCGACATCCAAGGAGGAATGTTATTGTTGATAACAAAAATAGGCCACACTGAGTAAGTAGATATAAGCTCTCCGAATGGATTAACACCATCAGCTGCTAATGAAAGCCTAACATTACGAAGTTAATTTTTAAAATCTACATTATTTTTCTCGATTTCCCTAAATGAAAAACCATCTGCATACATTCGAAGAACACCATATCCACTTCTATTATTTTAATGGTAATCCATAAACTGTGATATGCTCTTACACCTAAACATTTGCTGCAAACATGGAATTATGGGAATATGATGAAGAACCTTTTGAGGCACCTTTTTTGTTAGTTGATCTGTTCGATATCTACTGGTACCACATTTCAGACATTATTTTTTTGACACATTTTCTCCTTAATATATAATATCATCTTTAGGACATGCATCTATAGTGTTATATTCGATTCCAAAGTCTTTCATAATAGCATGTAGATCTCAATATGTTCGAGGTAAAGTATTTGGTAATGGTAACAAAAATTCACCCAACAATCTACAACATAAACAAAAACTAGTTAATGTAAATATTATTAATCATATACAAGTATTGAATTATTATTTTGCACATTTATTAGAACTAAAAAAAGGGAAAATAATCAACATTTACATATATGTGATCATATATACATATTGGATACCTTAGGATCTGTGTCATACACACGTTTCAATCAGAGGTACATCATAAATATTGTCACTATCTCCACCATCATCATCTGACTCACCATACAAGTCTTGGAGCATTTGATTTGTCCCATCATTAATGTGAACTGTCTCATTATTGTCATCATCTACCTCCATGGGATCATTAAAATCATCTTCATCATTCTCTTCATGTTCTTCACCTTGTACAACATAATTTAAAATACTAATATTTGCTGCAATGATCTCTTGTACTGGTGCAACATCGTCTAATCTACTACTATTTAGCTGTGGAAGTTGGTTCTAGAAAAATTTGGGGGGAAATTGCGCCTTTATGAAAATTACAAAAAATCATTAAACATTAGTGCGTATATAACAAATATCAAAATAATATAAAATTTTACGATATAATCAAAATGAAGATAGATAATTAATTACCATGCGACGATTTTCATTTGATCCACTATCCATGTGCCCATATTTCCTACAATGCATTGTTGCTGTTGCTATTAAAACTCTTACATTATTTCTCATACAACATTTTTTGGAAGGGCAATAAACTTTACCATCACCCCTTTCACCCTCTTCAATTTGTTTTCCACCTCTAATGTTTTCTTCGAAGAACACCATCTCCACTTCTATTCTTTGAAGCTTGCAAAAAGGCTAAAGGGATGACATGCATGAATATAGGAGAGGGTAATAGAAAGTTTGAGCAGAAGGCTAGAGAGGGAGAGCTATTGAAGGCAGATAATGGATAGAAGGCCAAGTCCTTAAGGTCAAGAGGCCTTCGCTAAGAAGCTGAATCACAAGGTTTATGACACATATTGCAACCTGCACTGAATGATATGCTCTTATAGCTAAAAGGGATGTTGATCTTAAATAACTTTGCATGGTCATGGTAATTAAAGCACATGAAATTATTGGAATGCATAATATTTTTGAGACTGAGGGAGATCAAATTACCATTATTCGGGCACACTATGCATGATTTAAGGGTGTTTCACTCTACTTGGAGTTGCGATGTATATTGTGCTACGTGCCAATGCTCTTGTTGCACAAGGTTTCCATGGTGGCTACTTCCTCGAGGATGTGATTAGGGGTGTTTTGACAATGAATGAGATCCATCATATTACCATTATGATACAAAGTCTTCACCATCAACAAAAACTGTTCAAATTTTAAATTTTAAAGTGCACCAATTTTTTTTCAAATTTTAAATTTTAAAATAATATATTATATAAAATTTGTATAAAACAAATTACAAAACTTAATTTAGTGATCCATGAGAGGGTTATAAATATTCAATAATAGATGATATTAATGGAAATATTTACACATAAAAGGTAAGAAAATACAAAAGAAAATGGAAAATTATAATGGAATAAGAAAATTTACCATTTTTAATTTCAGTTTTGCTTAAAAAAAAAGCCTAGAAAATGTGAAAGGAAAAGTAAAAAAATAGAAAAGAAAATGAAAAACAATAATGGAATAAGAAATATTACCATTTTCTAATTTCATTTTTTCTTCCAAATAATTAAAAAACTTAGAGAATGGGAAAGGGAAAAAGGCTTAGAAAATGGGAAAGGGAAAGTAAAAAAATAGAAAAGAAAATGAAAAATGGTATTGGAATAAGAAAGTTTACCATTTTCTAATTTCATTTTTCCTTTCAAAGACTTGAAAAGCTTAGAAAATGGGAAAGAGAAAGTAAGAAAAAAAAAATGGAAAATCATAATGGAATAAGAAATTTTACCATTTAATGATTTAATTTTTTCTTTCAACGATAAGTTACAAAATTCTAAGGGATACTAATCGTAAGAAGGTTTAGCCTAAGTATTATAACACAAAATTTAATCAAGCATAGAGAAATGAATAGAACCTCGAAGTATCTATGCCTTGTAAAACAATTAAATATTATAATTTCAATAAAAATGAGAGACAAGAAATATACATTACCTCTAATGCATTTGTTTGATTGTTGTAGTAGTTGCTTTCTTCCTAGAATCCGGCAATATGAAAAACTTTCTATCATTTCTCTATAACATTTACTCAAAATTAAGACAAGTCTCACACAAGAGCTTTCGCTAGGAAAATAAGTTCTTCCAGTTTATTCTAACAATTATAAATGAGAGAGAAGCCCTCCTGATATATATATGATGCCTCACAAAACTATTAGTAGAAAACCATGTGATAGTCTAATATCATGTGCCAATACAATTTTCTCAAGGCAAAATATGAACTAAAACAAGAAGCATTCTCAGTTGCATGGCCTAAAACCATTTTGAGCCAATAAAAAAATATGTCCTAAAATAACCACCTCAACCAACTCAAACACATAAGTGGACAAGCTAGTGAAAGAGAAGAAGTGAACTCTAAAATATGCCCACTCGCATGTGTGGATGATGTGTAGTCAAAACATAGTAATATTTTTCCTATGAAAATTTTTAGTAGCATCATAACTAGGTCAATTTTGTCCCAATTTTTTAATATGGCTTCATTTTTAAAATATCATAGTTATTCTGCATTTAATGGCATAGATTCAAGGAAAATTTGGGAATTATTTCAAAATATAGCTACTCCTGAAGCTGCCTTCCCTAAAAAATGTGTTCTAACCAGCTTGTTAACCTCAATAATTGGTCCATGTGGCATATGATGATGATGTGGATTCCTTCTCATCATATAGCACACTATCATGGATCCCTAGATAATGTATTCCACCATATTCTCACATATCCTAAGAAAAATAACACAAATCCAAAAATAAACATATATGTTTTTATGCATGTGTTATTTTTGGATTCCTTCTCGATTAGTCTCCCTTAGAATTTTGTAATGCTCTTCCGACGTTTGGTCAACACGTCTGCAAGCTGTCATAATATGGATGGTTGTCCACACACTTCGCAATACCGACAGTTGTCCCAAATTCCCTTGCACTACCAACAACTGTCTCCACACATCTCTATTGCGACGTTTATCCCCAAACTATCGCAATACCTACGGTTTTCTGCAAACCATCGCAATACCGATATTTTTTCCCAATACCGTGGCACTACCAACAAGTGTCTCTAAATGCCGCAATAGCGACGCTTGTCTCCAAATGTCGCAATACAAACTCATGTCTTAGAAACTTCGCATTTCCAACATTGCGTCCTGAACCATCGATGTACTAATGACGTTCCTAAATGTCGCAATACCGACGATGTTCCTATATGTCGATATAGTGACGGTTGTTGGTGGGATTTAAAAAATTGAGAAATATTGGCAAAATTTTCGACAATACGTCAAAAGTGTCGGAACTAAAGTGTCAAAATTTGACCAAATGTACTAGTGATTGGTGCATACTTAAAATATTATTAACCAATCCTATATCCAACTCTCATGGAATATTTTATTATATTTGTTGGAGGGAAAAAGAATTTGACTTTGGTCAAATCCTTTTATTTGTAAATAATAAATAAATAAATGATTTTTTTATTATTTTAAGGATGTGGTTGATTAATAATCAAATAAATGATGATTTATTCCCTTATTTATAAATGATTTAGTCAAATTTAACAAGGAATATTATTTAAATAAGGTTTAAATAATTATTCCTAGAAAATAATAAGATAAATAATCATTTATATAATTAATTTTCCTGTTTTGGGTTAAATATGACCAGGAATATTAATTAAACTGTTTTTTAACTAATTATTCCCTGAGGAAAATCAAACAAATGTGGATTTCTTTAATATTTCCTCATGAGGTTTCCTATTTAGACCATAAACAGCTTAATAAATGTGGTTTGCTAAGTTATTTTTCATAGTGAAAGCAATTTTAGTTAGGGTAAAATTGGTCTTACATGGTGTACTTTGGTCCATCTAATAGTAACAGGTTAGATGACCAAAAAATGTTGTAACAATTACCCTTGTTTATTTGGTCTTACCAATCTGACAAATTACAGGGACCTAACATAATGGTGACTTCTCTGGGGAACACTTATTGAAAAATCTTAGTGATCTATAAAGAACTCAGAAAATCCAAAAACACCTCAAGATTGGTATCTAGTTGTTGATGGTGGACAACAACCAACCTCAAGGAAGTTGAAATCATCCACCTAGCGACTCCAAATTTAGATTTTTTCTATACAAAGACTCCACTAGAGGAAGAACCTAAAATATGATTGGTCAGCCTGGAAATAGAGGGTATTCAAGCCCAAATTGGATCCAAGAGATCATTGTTTTTATCTGTAACTATGTTCTATCTTACTGTAAGACTAATTAAGAATATGCTACTGAGGCTTACATTGATCATTGGAAAGTTGATGAGCTTCAAAAGGCTAAAACCCAAATTGCAGACCTTGTACATACCTATACCCCTATGCACATTCTAGATGCACTTCTGAAGAACCCAGGAAAACATGAGCCTCATACTATCTCACCTACTCTTGCTGAAATCTGAAATGGTTATAAGCCTCCTTCTCTTCTGCCTATACCTGTAAAAATTCTAGACAGATACAAGCCTCTGGTTTTGCCTCCTATCCTCCATGACCTCCCTGCAAATTGTATAAACAAACTACCCAGATTTGATGGAGAAAACTCAAAAGTCACCGCTGAAAAGCACATTCAAAATCTTGAGGACCTTCTTGGTCTGTTTGAGGTATAAGAATATGAGTTGCGTATCAGAATGTTTTCTCTATCATTGCAAGGAATAGTTAAAAGTTGGTTTAAAGATCTTCCAGCTTAAAGTATTATCAATTTTCATCAATTCACTCAAGTCTTCCTAGATAGGTGGGTGGTCGTGGGAAATGTTTTTTTCATCATGGAAGAGTATAACCATCTAAAAAGACAACCAGGGGAGACAGTACAACACTTTTCAGCCAGGTTCAATAAAGTATACCATGTAATACCTGCTAAGATAAAGCCACCCCCAGGGTGGGCTCTCTTACACTACCCAGATGCCTTTGACCCAGAGGTGGCATTCCAGATGAGGGACCCTTCAACCCTGGAGGAAATGAAAAGGATGTCAGTTGATGTGGAAGCCAACATGCTGAACAGGGAGGCAAAGCTAAGAGCAATAAAGAAGGACAAACTAGATAAATAGCAACTGATATCTTCAGAGATAAAACTAGAGATGTTGATAAACACAGTTAACAAAGAAATGAATATGATTAGTAGGAGGAAAGAGGAAGAGTACAATGTTGAGGTTGGAGCTGACTATTAAAAACAACTACTACTATTTTCTTGGGAAGAACACACTTATTCATTACAATGAAAAGATAAAAATCAAAATGTGCATGCTGAGCAAGATTCCAAAGAAGAAAATGCAGGAAGTTGTCAAGAAAGACTAAGTTCCCTTCCTACATCTTTTTCTTCCCTATTAAGAGAGAATTGCAAACAGGTTACAACTAGAAACAAGGAGGAATGCCTAAAAGGATCAGTCAGGGAAGAAATGGATGATACAAATCCTTTTTCAGATCCAGAAATTCTCCCTCTAGGTCATCTTGAAATCACATAATATAAAATAGAGGAGGAGTCAACGCATTTAGAATATCTAACATTATTCTTTGATTCATTTCAGATTATAAAAATAAATTGGCACCCAGAAGATCTATCAGAGGCAATTCATGAAAATCATGCTCAAGATGAATATCTTGACAATCAAGAGAAATTGGCTGAGAACGAAGACAATCAAGAAATAAAAGAAAATACACAAGATCCCTCTGAAGATAACAATGATGATATATTTTTTATTTCGTGTGAGGCTCAAGAAGACATTCAGCCATATGATTAGTCTTCACAAGAGAAAGAGAGCAACTGTGTTTCTATCAAAAGAAATCATAGAATGACTCCTCCTTTAATTGAAGAAGAAATCAATCATATTTTGAGCATGCGGACAACCTCTAAACCTTTATATAAAGAAGTTATTTATGTTTTTTCTATTGCTAAATTGTGTACTGTAACTTTGCCTCATAAAGAAACAAATGAACATACTGATATTGGTGTTGTACTACCTTCTTAAAAATATCTATTTCCCAAGAATGCTCCTACTCATCAGAATGATGGCTTTTAGACAGAGCTCAACCCACTCAATCAAAGCATATCAGGTTTGCTAGAGGAAAAAATTGCAATATATTATGAGGCTACCAAGATAAATGATCATGAAGAGGGGGAAGAGATTCTTTCTCAAAAGAATCCCAAGTACAACAAGGTGGAGCAAGGAATAGTCCTAGATGAAGCTTATTGTTTAAAACCTCAGGGCCAGGTATTATTTCAAGATCCATTTGTTGTTTTTTTAGAGGCATATAAAGAAGGAACATGCTATGACAGGAATGGTTTTTTTCAGAGTGTAAAGAAGATCTTGAGCACTACTGTTCAAAAGCAAGTGAAATGGGAGTGGCCTTTTTCACTTTTCATTATACCCAAAGGGTTGAACAAAAATGAATCATGTAGTCATTTAATTGATTGGTTGCATTGGAGAAAAGAGTTCACCTAGTGTATATATAATATCCAAGTTAGATTAGGATAGATAAGTACACAAATAAGCTCAGTACTATGAGAATATTTTTAGTTTTTGATTGTTTTGACAAACAGAGAGAAAAAGAACAAAAAGAGAAAAGAGGGCAGATAAAAAGAAGAGGTAAAGCCCCATACCAAAAAAGAATATTTCTGAAAGTGTGCAAGTCCAAATGCCACTACTTTTTGATGAAACATTGTTCAACCATACAGCTTAATCATGGTTGAACACATTTAAATTTATTACTAGTAATTTTGAAATGAAGATTTGCCAAACTATTTAAACTTGGCTTATCAATAGATTAGGTTAGGAAAAGATATTGGTTCCCAAAGTTCAAATCTGAACCAAAGAGAAAAGAGAGGGATGAATGACAAATTCCAAATTATAGCCCTAAATTTTTTTCTTTGTGCAAAAATAAGATCTTTGTGCATCTTGTCCAAAATTCCACAGCTCATGACAAAAAAAACTTATTAACCTTGATTTGGTCATGTTTTAAATTTTATGTCGATAGAGTAGAGATTGAAAATTTCAAAATGTTTAATCTTGACAGATAAGTATATTAAGTAGAGAATAAAAGAGCTCGTCAGTCTAATCTGAGCCTTTGGATGATATAAGGGTAGAAGTAGATAGTTTATGCTTTCAAAAGAAAAAATGATATCCAGGGTTTTTCGGTCTAAATGCACCCAAATGAAGAAAAAATGCTAGGAAAAGTATGATGGGTAGGTAGAGTTGAGTTGCAACAAAGCATGATTTCAGATCTTTAAATATCACAGCTTCAAAGAACAGTAGTAGATAAACAATTATAGAAGAACGAAAAATCTTCCAAGTACAAGCAAGGCACTAATCTACAATTTCCAGAGATTTGAACATTGAGGTTCTTGACACCTCCTAAAGGAGTTTCCCTCCTCAACTGGAGGCATTGTTATCCTCCTGTATTCTACAAATTCACTAGGTGACTATGGATTTATTACAATCAGCTAAAGATAGAATTCTTTTCCTATCAGCTATCTTTAGGAATCTCACTGCCTTCATTATCCTCATAAAACCTCTTTCACTATCCCTCAGTTGGTGTTCTCAAAGTCACCTTGCTTCTCTTAAAATAATTTATTTTGGGCTTATTTTCCTCATATTCACCCTTATGTTATTGTAAGTATTTGCATACTTCCACCGAGGATCAAAACACATTTGCGTGTGCATCTTAGGTGTCTCCTACTGAATAAATTTTTCATTATTCCATTAGTTCATGAATTAAAATTTTTCCGCTGGTGGTTGTCCTTGTCAATAGACTCCACTCTCTCCAAGATTCATATTTATGACTCATTCCCATGTCGCCTTGAGCATAACAACACCTATGGAAGTCAGGTTATTCAAAGTCTCATTAGGTCATTTGGGTTTTTTCTTTCAAGGTCCAAAAATGCACCATGTCATTTGCATAAGGTCAGAAAAGTATGAGAGTGATCCCAATAATGTCTCTTTACCATGTAAAGATGATCTCCAAAATGGTTTCCAAAGTTGTATTTTGATTTCAAGTGTGAGTTTCATTCCAAGATGTAATTTTTATTTATTCATGTAATTTTATGTCAATTCAAATGTAATAAGTACTTAGTCTCCCAAGGCTTCCAACTCAGAGTTCCCTATGACAACAATCAAATTTCAAATACAAAAATTCTTTACTTCAACAATTGATAAAATTTCAAAGGGAGTTGTCTTGTTCCAAGGGTGCCCAAGTCATCATTGTTCACAAGCACTAAACCCTAATTTCCTCTCCCACTGAGCTAGGGTTTGCTATGAAAAAGAGGAATATGGGAAAAGGATCCATATGGTAGTTCATATAATCAAGTATGAGGCCATAACAACTCATAAACATCATGCCTCCATCATTTTCCAAGAAGTCTTTCCAAGGGACAAATCATTTGCCACACATAGGGCCAATTTTGCTTCAAACTATGTTTCTGACCAAACAGAGATGAAATTAAAAAAAGTGAGAGAGGTTTGTTTCCCTTATATGTCAAGGAAGGAAAACCTCCTTCATTATTTACACAGGTATCATGGTGTGGGAGAAATGTGAAATTTACAGGTGCTACAAGAGGTTTGCTGCACTTCTGGAGTGACCTTGGAAAAATCACGTTTTCTCATATCTGGAGTATCCAAACTACTTTCTTGATGCATGAAATGAAAACTAGATAGAGAGATATTTCCAATTCACTATCATGAGCTCAATTCAGAGTTGATGAAGGCCTCCAAAAGTTGCCTGCACCAACACTATGGATTTCTGCACCCTCATTCAACACTTTTTGATCAGTCTTGGGAAAATAAACTTTTGACAAGAAAAATGAACTCCAAAAGGAAAAAAAGGTATATTTCAATATTATAAAGGATAAAATTTCCAACAAGCTATCTTGGGCCCAATTTGGACACTGGGAAGGCCTCCACAAGTTGTCTGTAAAAAGGTGCAGGAATGGCACTGCACGTTTAGAAGATGTTGCTTCCTTGGCGCTACGCGTTTTCACCGGTGTTGCACACCTGTACCTTGGCGCTGAGCCCTTGCTAGAATATTTCTATGTATTTTGTGAAGGCATTGAGTTCCTGTAGACTAGCGCTGAACATTTGTAAAAGCGTTGCACGCTCACCAGTGGCATTGCATGCTTAGCCAGTGAAGGTTGTTAAGTGATCTAGCAACCCAAATGAATTCAAAACTCCTCCCAAGCTCCTTTGCAAGTCATCCAACCTGCAATTAAAGGTCTCCTCACCTCCAAACAAGTAAGTGACACCCTTTTATGCCCTCCTCTCATTTCACAATTGCAAGGTTATGGCATAAATTCTCTTCATTTACCATCACAAGTGTTGAGCTAAGAAACCCTAATTATCCCCACTACATGCTTAAATTGTTTCCCTAGACACTATTTCTTCCTTCATTACACCCTAATTCACTCCCTAGACACTTTCCTTGCCCTTACACTCCTTTAATCCATTTTCCCTAGCTCTATTACCAAAATCCTAAAAATTTCCTAGCTACCTAAACAAAATCCTTGTAGTTTTATTTCTTAGCCTATCTACCTAAGCCTTTTTCCCTCCCATCACTTCCCAAAACTCCCTAAATCCCTTCCTTACTTCTCCAAATTTTTCCTTAGCCATCCCAACTCCCTAACCCCACTATCCTACTCCCTTTCCCTTCCCCTTCTTCCCAAGGGGTTTTCAAAAAACACAACTAAAACATGGAAGAAGGGGAAGACCTTCATCCTGAGCAAGAGAGAGAGTTTGACTTGGTGGACTTGGATGACCTAGATGACCATGACAACTCAAGAGTGATCATCCAAGAGAAAGATGCCAAGATTTGGCAGTTGAAGGACAAATTGAAGGAAAACCTAGCCGAGTCAAAGGATAAAGGGAAGCTCAATATTCTTGCTGAGGTGTCCCTCCAGGCATCTAACCCTTGATCAGCAAGAAAAATTCCAATTTTGGCACTTTTGTGCACATTTTGATTTTTTGACGGTTTAACATGCATAAATTGTGCTAAATGCGCAGTGCCACTGGCGCTGGGCTCTTTTTTGGGCCATCCAAATGGAAAATGGTCAGCATATTCATGTTCCTAATGACAATTACATCAACCTCAAAAAGTTTTAGGATATTTGGAGCAAAACTGGTCCCTAAAAAAAGCCAAAAATGACCAAACAATCACCTTTCTGCCCTCTTTTTGCCACCGCCGTTGTTTGTTTACCAGTCTTCGGAAAACAAGTTTTTTAGAGGGCAGATGGGCACCATTTTGGAAATTGAAATCATATTTGGAAACTATACTCAATTACCTTTACAATGAATCAACGGGGATCATTTGGACATCGGGAAGACCTCCAAACTGAGGTTGCAAGACAGGCCATTTTTTGGTCATGGCGCTGCGCGTTTCCACCAGCACTGCACTCCTGTCTAGTGGGGCTGTGTCCTTGCCACAAAGTTAACAAAATACATTAGTGGTTATTGGAAAATTTATTGAGAAGGCCTTAAAGTCAAATTTTTCCAAAGTTATCTTAGAAGTTAAGTTAGGAGTTATTATTACAATGAGTCACTCAGATATTTTTGACTTGGACCTTACATGGTCTTAAATATCAAAATGCATTAAATCTGTAATAAATAACATATGAAACCCTAGCTTAGGATCACCTCCTCATTTTGCATATAAATACTACATGTATGCTTCATGTTTTTTGTTGGTTGTTTTGTTGAGATGTATACTGCTTAGACTATGAGATGTAAAGAAGTTTGGCTTTGGAGCTTTGTAACTCTTTTGGATTGGATATAAATGGAACAAGCACATTCACATGATCCATGAACTTTTTTAAATGGTGAATTTTTCCTTCTTTATCAATGTTTTCCTTTTTTTTTCCATTCTGTCCATTATTTCTCTGATAAAAGAACACAAATTTTAGATTAGGATATGATGCCTTGGCACCCTATTTCTGTCTTCTTTCTTTATCTTAATGTTTTCCTCTGCAAGATCCAATTGGAGAATTCTTAATTTCTCTCTGGTTTCACCTAGCTTGTTGTCTTGAAAATTATTTAATAATATTCAAGCCAAAGAATTCTACGGTATGCCCTGTCCTTTGGTATAGCTTGAAATATTGTTTTTAAGGCCTTTCTTTGAAGTTTACTTACTAGAGTTTGGTTAAAGAAGTTTATGGTTTACCCTGTCCTTTGGTATATCTTGAACAAGTCACTTTAAAGGTATTTAATGTTTGATTGAAGAATTTATGAGTTCCCTTCTCTTTAATCATTACTGAATTGTTATCTTAAATATTTCTAGGTCTGAAAGTGAATAGCTAGAGAATTTAGGAGTTCCCCGCTCTCTAGGATTTGTTGGATTGTTGTCTTAAAGTTTACTTGGTAAAGTTTGGCTAAAGAAGTTTATGGTTTTCCCTGTCCTTTGGTATAACTTTAAAATAGTAATCTTAAATATTCTTCTCATTCTAATACATGTTAAAGGATTCTTAATTTCCCTTTAAAGCTACTAAACTCACAACTTAGTGTTCATTTCACCCCCACATAAGCTATTAAGATCCATTTGGCTTTGTTAGCTTGCCTAGTGGAACACCCTTGATTTTTTGTTGTATTATTCAAACCTTTCACAGACTCCATAGCCCAATGGTTTGGATTTATCTTACTCTATCATTCTTAACAAGAAATCAAACAAAACAAAACAAACAATACATATCACTTTGACTAGCCTAAAATCAACATCCTAAATCAATCAAGTTATATATTTTACACAAATATAAAGAGAGCCCTCTCTGAGTCTAGGAAGGCTAGGTCCTAGGACTCCAAATTTGGTTTTATGTTACCCTTGTTTATTTGGTCTGACCAATCTGACAAATTACAAGGATCTAACACTTATTACTGGGACTCCGCTAGGGAACACTTATTGAAAAATCTTAGTGTTCTATAAAGAACTCAGAAAATCCAAAAAAAACTCAAGATTGGTATCTAGTTGTTGATGGTGGACAACAACCAAACTCAAGGAAGTTGAAATCATCCACCTGGTGACTCCAAATTCAGATCAGTTCTATACAAAGACTCCACTAGGGGAAGAACCTAAAACATGACTGGTCAGCCTGGAAAGAGAGGGTATTCAAGCCCAAATTGGATCCAATAGATCATTTTTTTTATTTGTAACTATGTTCTATATTACTTTAAGCCTGACCAAGAATATACTATTGAGGTTTACATTTATCATTGGAAAGTTAATGAGCTCCAAAAGGCTAAACCCCAAATTGCAGACGATGTATGTAATTATACCCGTGTGCACATTCCAGATGCACTTGTGAAGAACCCAGGGAAACATGATCCTCATACTATCTCACCTACTCTTGATGAAATCTCAAATTGTTATAAGCCTCCTTCTATATTGCCTATACCTGTAAAAATTCTGGACATATACAAGCCTCTGGTTTTGCCTCCTATCCTCCATGACCTCCCTGCAAATTGTATAAAAAAACTACCCAAATTTGATGGAGAAAACTCAAAAGTTACCATTGAAAAGTGCATTAAAAATATTTAGGACCTCCTTGATCTGTTTGAGGTAGAAGAAGATGAGGTGTGTATCATAATTTTTGCTCTGTCATTGCAAGGAAAGGTTAAAAGTTGGTTCAGAGATCTTCTAGCTTCAAGCATTAGCAATTTTCGTCAATTCACTCAAGTCTTCCTATTTAGGTGGGTTGTCCTGGGAAATGTTTTTTTCATCATGGAGGAGTATAACCATCTAAAAATACAACCAGGGGAGATAGTATAACACTTTTTAGCCAGGTTCAATAAAGTATACCATGCAATACCTTCTAAGATAAAGCCACCCCCAGGGTGGGCTCTCTTGCACTACCCAGATGCCTTTGACCCAGAGATGGCATTCCAGATAAGAGAAAGGGACCCTTCAACCGTGGAGGAAATGCAAAGGATGGAAGTTGATGTGGAAGCCAACATGCTAAACAGGGAGGCAAAGCTAAGAGCAATAAATAAGGACAAAGTAGATAAAGAGCAACTGATATCTTCAGATATAAAACTAGAGATGTTGACAAACACAGTTAACAAAGCAATGCCTATGATTAGCAGGAGGAAAGAGGAAGATTACAATTTTGAGGTTGGAGCTGACTATTCAAAACAACCAGTATTATTTTCTTGGGAAGAACAAGCTCAATCATTACAATGCAAAGATAACAATCAAAATGTGCATGCTAAGAAAGATTGAAAATAATAAAATGCAAGAAGTTGTTAAGAAAGACTAAGTTACCTTCCTAAATCTTTTGCTTCCCTATTAAGAGAGAATTGCAAGCAGGTTGCAACTAGAAACAAGGAGGAATTCCTGAATGGATCAATCAGGGAAGAAATGGATGATACAAATCCATTTTCAGATTCAGAAATTCCCCCTCTGCGTCATCTTGAAATCACAGAATCTAAAATAGAGGAGGAGTCAATGCATTTAGAATCTCTACCCTTATGCTTTGATTAATTTCAGATTATAAAAATAAATTGGCACCAGGAAGATCTATCAGAGACAATTCATGAATCTCATGCTCAAGATGAATATCTTGACAATCAAGAGAAATTGGTTGAGAAGGAAGACAATCAAGAAATAAAATAAAATTCACAAGATCCCTTTGAAGATAACAAGGATGATTCATCCATTCTTTTGTGTGAGGCTCAAGAAGACATTCAACCATATGATCAGTCTTCACAAGAGAAAGAGAGCAAATGTGTTTCTATCAAAAGAAATCAGAGAATGCCTCCTCCTTTAATTGAAGAAGAAATCAATTAGATTTTGAGCATGCGACCAACCTCTAAACCTTTATATAAATAAGTTATTTATTTTATTTCTATTTCTGACTTGTGTAATATAGCTTTGCCTCATAAAGAAACAAATGAACATACTGATACTGGTGCTGTACTACCTTCTCAAAAATACCTATTTCCCAAGAATGCTCTGACTCATCATAATGATGGCTTTCAGACAGAACTCAGCCCACTCAATCAGAGCATATCAGGTTTGCTAGAGGACAGCATTGCAATATATTATGAGGCTGCCAAGACAGATGATCATGAAGAGGGGGAAGAGATTATTTCTCAAAAGAATCCCAAGTACAACAAGGTGGAGCAAGGAATAGTCCTGGATGAAGCTTATTGTTTAAAACCTCAAGGCCAGGTACTATTTCAAGATCCAATTGTTGTTTTCTTAGAGGCATCTAAGGAAGGAACATGCTATGCCAGGAATGGTTTGTTGCATAGTGTAAAGAAGATCTTGAGCACTGTTGTTCAAAAGAAAGTGAGATGGGAGTGGGATTTTTGTCTTTTCAGCATACCCAAAGGGCTAAACAAAAATAAATCATGCAGTCACTTACTTTATTGGTTGCATTGGAAAAAAGAGTTCACCTAGTGTATATATAATCTCCAAGTTAGATTTGGATATATTGGTATGAAAATAAGCTCAACACTATGAGCATCTTTTTAGTTTTCAATTGTTTTGACAAAAAGAAACAAAAAGAACAAAAAGAGAAAAGAGGGCAGATAAAAAGAAGAGGTAAAGCCCCATACCAAAAAAGAATATTTTTGAAAGTGTGCAAGTCCAAATGCCACTACTTTTTGTTGAAACATTGTTCAACCATATAGCTTAATCATGGTTGAACAAATTTAAATTGATTACTGATCAGTTATAAATGAAGATTTTCCAAACTATTTAAACTTGGCTTATCAGTAGATTAGGTTAGGAAAATATATTGGTTCCCAAAGTTCAAATCTAAACCAAAGAGAAAAGAGAGGGATGAATGTAAAATTCCAAAGTATAGCCCTCAGTTTTTTTACTTCGTGAAAAAATAAAATCTTTGTGCATCTTGTCCAAAATGCCACAGTCATGATAAATCAAACTGCTTAACCTTGATTTGTTCATGTTTTAAATTTTTTGTCGATAGATTAGAGAATGAAAATATGTCAAATTGTTTAATCTTGACATATAAGTAGATTAGGTAGAGAATAAAAGAGCTCATTTGTCTAATCTGAGCCTTGGATGATATAAGGGTAGAAGTAGATAGTTTGTGCTTTCAAAAGAAAAAATGATGTCCATGGTTTGCTGGTCTAAATGCACCCAAATGAAGAAAAACTACTACAAAAAGTATGATGGGTAGGTATAGTTTAGTTGTAGCTGTTGGCATGTGTTGTCCTTGATGGCAACCTACTTGATGAAATAAGATTGTTGGCAATATGATGCAGAGTGTTGTCCTTGATGGCAATCTATTTGATAAAGTTGATGACAACCTACTTGATGAGTTAAGGGGGAGATTGTTGGTACAATGTGTTGTCTTGGATGGCAACCTACTTGATGTAGTTGTTCTTGATGGAAACCTGCTTGATGAGTTGCCTATGATAAGCAATCCATGTGTTAAATATGTAATGATGATGTATCTATGTGTTAAAAGGAAGGATGATATATCTATAGATTAGCTCAGAAATAACAGAAGAAAGGAATTCCAGTAAAGTGCCAGAGAAATGATAAATAAGTCATGTCACAACACATACGCGGTTTTGTTAAGTAGAAGTAGCGTATGCACACGGAAAAGTACGTGCCAAGTCGCGTATGCCCTTTTGCGCTCCAAATTTAGAATACCAAGGGGTGTTACCATGGTATTGACCCATTGTATTGAGCGTTGGATTATCTATTTGATCCCGTCCAGGAATACCATTGGAAGTGGTGTGGTTTTGGCTCATGGTATTGACAAAGGCTAAATCTATATAAGGAGAAGAAAATCATGGATCAATATTGTGCAAGTCTGGGTATTGAATGAATACTTCACTCTGAAGTATATCTGCATGGAATGAATTGATTGATCTGAATTACTAATGCACCTATGAATAAAATGATGAAGAGGGATCTCTAGATCTGAAATGTATATGTATTTTCTAGATCTGTTTATGGAATGTTTAGATCTGAGATGAGGCGAAATACTTTCTGAAGTAAAGGATGAAATCTGAGTTGTTTATCTGATCTGAAGAGCTACACAGACCTAAAGAGTTATAGATGTATACGCAGGTTAGCTTCAGTAAAAGCGCGTGTATACACGGGTTTGCTTAAGGAAAAGCGTGTATGAGAAGATAGGGTTTTCTGAAGAATGCACAGAAGTATACGCGGGTTGGTGTGCATGAAATCACGTACATACGCAGGTTCAGTGAAGTAAAAGCGCGTATGGAATCTAGGGTTTGCTGAAGTAAGTGGAATAAAATGTCTGATCTATTTTGTTGTTTTACTGTTATCTGTCAATGATGTATTCATACAGAACTAGGTTGTTTGAATGATGAATATGCTGCTGATTATGTTAATTGAAGATCAGGTTGTTGGTTGATTGGTTGATGATTCAATGAATGAATTGATGGGGTTATAAGTTTCAGTTTGATGTATGATGAGCTTAAATGTGTGGAGTGGGTCCAGTTTGAAAATATGATGAAAAGTGGCCTACAAGTTGTGTTGTATGGAAGCTGTTGGATCCAGTATGAAAATTGATGAAACGTGGTCCATGGTGGTGCTGAGGGTTGTAGCCTTCAGTCAGGGGGTTGTAGCTCCCTTCCAGGTGAGGCTGGTAAACGAGAGCAAGGGGTTGTAGCTCCCTTCCAGGAGAGGCTGGTAAACGAGAGCAGGGGGTTGTAGCTCCCTTCCAGGAGAGGCTGGTAAACGAGAGAAGGTTGTAGCCTTCTGCAGGTGGGTGCCTGCGTGCTGGTATGAGTCTGCGCCAGTACATGGTTGTAAGATGTTTTCTTTATAATAAAAATATTGAAGACAAAGACAACGGCAGTGGTGGTTTTCTCCCGACTTGGGTTTCCACCTTAAATCCTGGTGTTCATGTGTGTTGCTTATGTGTGATGGTTTATTCTGTTATTATTGCACATGCTTACTGCTAACTAAACATCTGATGAATGAATGATGCATATATCTAAGTAAAGAACTAAATGCATAATAATATCTCTGTATATATGCGAGTTTTATGAAGGTTATCCACGTGTATACGCGAGTTGTGTTCAGTAAAGTAGCGTATGGGTTTTAGAGAAAGAAAAAGTAAAAAGTTCTAAGTGTGCTCTAAATACTTATTCACCCCCCTCTCAGTATTTTTCCCAACAATTGGTATCGGAGCAGGTTCTTCTATAGAAGCTTGATCGC
The DNA here is from genome assembly GCA_034641835.2 of Pinus albicaulis. NCBI lineage: Eukaryota > Viridiplantae > Streptophyta > Pinopsida > Pinales > Pinaceae > Pinus > Pinus albicaulis. The sequence continues at coordinate 1,085,711,717 of CM076575.1, forward strand.
TTGATGGAGATTCGTCACAATGGGAAGTCAGGAAGGAGTAATTTCTCTAAGGCCACCTTTTTTCAATGGAAGTAATCTGTTATTCTGGAAGATATGAACAAAAGCATATTTGCAAAGTCTTGGTGCAAAATTATGGGCAATTGTGGAAGAAGGTTATCGGTATCCGACAATTATTCCTACTAATGCAGTGGAAAGGAAGAAATATGAAATCAATGCCAAAGCAGTCAATGTTTTATTAGGAATCCTGTCTGAATCAGAATTTGTTAAATTGATGCAGCTAAATTCAGCAAAAGAAATATGGGAAAAAATCATTCTAAGCTATGAAGGAGATACAAAGGTAAAAAGTGCCAAACTCCAAACTCTCAGAATTGAATATGAAAATTTAAGGATGCATAGTGATGAGAGTATTGCAAGTTTATTTTTACGTCTGGATGATATTGTAAATCGTATGAGAAGTTTGGGTGAAACCATAACCGATACTACTCTGGTTGAAAAAGTCTTAAGATCTTTGACTTCAAAATTTGAGTCAAAAGTATCTGCTATTGAAGAAAGGAAAGATCTGCAAACTTTTACTATTGTTAAACTACATGGTATTCTAACTTCTTTTGAAATGAGAAAAGAAGGTCCCTCTCAAATCAGATAAGTTTCCTTTAAGGCATGTGAAAAAGGAAAAGAAAAGGAAGTTGTCAAGGAATCAAGTTACATATAAGAAGAAGAAGAAGCAAATTTTGTGGGAAGACTCCAACCAGGTACTGGAAGATTCAGAGGTAAGCTTCCCTTCAAGTGTTTTAATTGTGGAAGAGTTGGTCATTATGCTGCTAAATGTCCTTATGAAGAAAATCATGATAAAGGGAGACAATTTGAAAAGGGAAAGAGCTATTATACAAATGAAGATAATGATGAAATGTCAAATGAAGATGAAGAAGATTATGACCAAGATCTGCTAGTGCTTATGGCAAGGAAGCAAAAGAAGAAGGCTACTCAAAGAAAGGAGATATCTCAGAAAACATGTGAAGCAGAAAATGAAGAAGATGAAAAAGGTACTAATCTTTGTGATTCACTTCCTTACGCAAGCAATGGTGAAGATAGTGAAAATTATAGTGAAAGTAACAGTATGGGTATAGAAGCAAATCTCAAGATTAATGATGAAGATCAATTTAAAAAGAAGGAATCTATCTACCAAGATATGATCTCTGGAATGAATGGTCAGATAGAAATGTATCAAAGATGGATAGAAATGTATCAAATACTGCAGGATAAAGTAACCAATCGAAGTGAAAGACTTGAAGCAGAAATCATCTCCCTCAAAGAAGATCTGGAAAAATAAAATAAGAAGAATGAAGAACTTTTACAAAATTTTGAAGAACAAGAAAATGGGTTGAAGGAAGAGATTTTAAAATTGAATGATCAAGTAGAAGAAGGAAGAAGGTTTGAAGGAAGTGTGAAGAAGCAATGCCAAAGATTGGAGGTTGAGGTAAAAATTTTAAAAGGTAAATTAGAAGAAAAGGATAAACTCTTAAGGCTTCAAGATAGTACTAAGATTTTGGACAATATTCTTAGTAGTCAAAGGTCTCCTTCTATTAAATTTGGTCTTGGTTTTCATGAAACTGTTAAAGGAGAATCTAGTTCACAAGGAAGTGCTAAAGATTCAAAGGATATCAATGCAAAATCTTAAGTGTTGAAAGAAACAAAAGATCAACCGACAATCCTGAACTCTCAAAAGAAATCATTCCCTCCTATGATGGATAATGCTGAATGCTTTAAATGTCATAATTATGGGCATATTGCAGCCAATTGCAGAAGCCAAATGTTTCAGCCACATACAAACAGATTCTACACAGAAAGGTACTCTGGTTTCTTCAAGGGATATTGTTTTTCATGTAGCAAGTATGGTCATAAAGAAACTGATTGCAATAGAAGAAAGAATAGAAAAACACATTATGATCCTTATGCTTACTTTTCTGGTCATGCAAGATGTTATGCCTGTAACAAGTATGGACATGTAGAAAAAGAATGTAGGATGAATGGATCTGAGAAATTGGATAATTTCCAGCACACAATAAGAAATTTCAAGCAAAGCAGGAAAAGGAAGGAGGACCGGTCAAAAACGTAGGGGATAATAATCCTACTGCAGTCATCCGCTTCTAAAAGCCTACTTCTCATAATGGCTACAGGATGATGTGAGATACATTATAGGGATTAGTAATGTATCATCACATGGGGAGCAATGTTTGGTTGGTTTGGTAATTCTGGTTATGTTTATTTCTGATAGTGCATCTAAGACAGGTACAGGTGGTACAAATTCAAGGGGAGATGAAGTTGTGGAATTTTTCAGTGTTTCACTTTCCATACGTGGGTTTAGTGAACTAAAGCCGCGTATACACGTGAGTTCTGCTAGAGACAGTCACGTATGCTTTTCTGATAAGAAAAACAATAAGATAGCTAAAGATCAGGAACACAATTTCAGGGGGAGCATTAGTCTAAAAACTAATGATTGCATTTTTGGCATTGTATCTGATTATTCCTTAGTTCTTGCTCAAATGATGATGACATGATACATGGTTTCTTATGATGAGATTATGGATGAACCCTAATTGCTTTTTTCTGAAGAATATCTTGTGTTTTCACACATGGATAAGATGGAAGTCTTATGATTCAGAGATAAGGATAAATCATGCAGAGTTTGTTGCTGATGTCTTGTGACACGATTAAGATCTTATATACATAATTCCTACACAAAATTGATTGTGAAATAAAGATAAATCATGAAGATCTTGGTGATAAAAGATCACATGGATGATTGCTTGACTCATATTGTCTATTGAAGAAGTTGTTCTGGTATGATAATTCCTATTGGGAAGAATTTTTTGATGCTGCAAAAGTTTGAAGGCCTGGTTACTGATGCACTTATGATAAAAATGTTGGATGACACTTGAAAACATAGCTCATTTTCCTATCTTTCTTCTCTCATATATCCCAGGGAAGCATTCAAATTTCTCAGACAGAAGTTGGGAATAGTCTCTGCCATACAGAATATCAGATCTGCTTAAATTCAAAAGATTAAATTGGATACACGGGTTTCCTGAAATACAGTCACGTATATACGCGAGTTTATACAAAGAAAACCGCGTATGGTTAGTTGCTGACAAATTTTACTTGGGGTCAGCATTCTTCAGCACAGTTGCAGTGCTGTTTGGTATCTCTGATGTTGTATGGTATCTCTGATGATGTTTCATCTCTTATATTTTGTTTCATTCTCTGATATTGGGTGAAAATGCCTTGATGATTTGTTGTTGAAAGTGTTCAGGATGCACAAGCTAAGGGGGAGATGAAGGAGTGAAATGGCTCAAGAACAAGTGTACAGGTTTAGGAGGAACATTAGCCTTGCTGATAATTATGCATTGTTGGCATTATGTTGGTTCTAAATTATGATCTCTCTCTTGAGGTCCTTTTGATGTTGGTCATAAAAATTCATATTTGTATTTTGATGAAAAGGTCATGTTGAGACCTATGATGTAAAATTGTAATATTCAGTCATGTAAGGACTTGATCAAATTTGTAAACCCACTTGGTTGGGTAGTTGAGTCAAAATGTGTAAACCCACTTGGTTGGGTACTTGAGTCATATATGTAAATCCACTTGGTGGATCTTTGATGAAAGTATGAGTCCTTGGTGATAGGAAAGGTCATAGAGTCATGTACTTCATTGAAAAATATGTTTGAAGATTCAGCATGAACTTAGGGGGAGCATGGTAACTTTAGTGAACATCATATCTACAGAGCTCTTCTTTCTACATGTGGAGAAAAACATTGTCTTGGCTTTGATCCGCCCTTTGCCCTTGATGTCAAAGGGGAAGAGTAACATGGTGTTTGAATAAGGGGAGAGTATCATGGTGTTTGCATAATGGTTATAATCAATGTATCTATCTGTTATGGTGATCAAACACCATCATGGTTGCCATCAAGTCCAAAGGGGGATATTGTTGGCATGTGTTGTCCTTGATGGCAACCTACTTGATTAAATAAGATTGTTGGCAATATGATGCAGAGTGTTGTCCTTGATGGCAACCTACCTGATAAAGTTGATGACAACCTACTTGATGAGTTAAGGGAGAGATTTTTGGTACAATGTGTTGCCTTGGAAGGCAACCTACTTGATGTAGTTGTTCTTGATGGAAACCTGCTTGATGAGTTCCCTATGATAAGAAATCCATTTGTTAAATATGTAAGGATGATGTATCTATATGTTAAAAGGAAGGATGATATATCTACAGATTAGCTCAGAAATAACAGAAGAAAGGAATTCCAGTAAAGTGCCAGAGAAATGATAAATAAGTCATGTCACAACGCATACGTGGGTTTTTTAAGTAGAAGTAGCATATGCACGCGAAAAAGTACGTGCCAAGTCACGTATGCCCTTTTGCGCTCCAAATTTAGAATACCAAGGGGTGTTACCATGGTATTGACCCATTGTATTGAGCGCTGGATTATCTATTTGATCCCATCCAAGAATACCATCGGAAGTGGTGTGGTTTTGGCTCATGGTATTGACAAAGGCTAAATCTATATAAGGAGAAGAAGATCATGGTGCAAGAGTGTGCAAGTCTGGGTATTGAATGAATACTTCACTCTGAAGTATATCTGCATGGAATGAATTGATTGATCTGAATTAATAATGCACCTATGAAGAAAATGATGAAGAGGGATCTCTAGATCTGAAATGTATATGTATTTTCTAGATCTGTTTATGGAATGTTTAGATATGAGATGAGGCGAAATAATTTCTGAAGTGAAGGATGAAATCTGAGTTGTTTATCTGATCTGAAGAGCTGCACAGTCCTGAAAAGTTACAGATGTATACGCAGGTTCGCTTTAGTAAAAGTGCGTGTATACGCGGGTCTGCTTAAGGAAAAGCGCGTATGGGAAGATAGGGTTTTCTAAAGAATGCACAGAAGTATATGCGGGTTGGTGTGCCTGAAATCGCGTACATACGCAGGTTCAGTGAAGTAAAAGCACGTATGGAATATAGGGTTTTCTGAAGTAAGTGAAATGAACTATCTGATCTGTTTTGGTGTTTTACTGCTATCTGTCAATAATGTATTCATACAGAACTGGGTTGTTTGAATAATGAATATATTAATTGAAGATCAAGTTTTTGGTTGATTGGTTGATGATTCAATGAATGAATTGATGGGTTTATAAGTTTCAGTTTGATATATGATGAGCTTAAATGTGTGGAGTGGGTCGAGTCTGAAAATATGAAGAAAAGAGGCCTACAAGTTGTGTTGTATGGAAGCTGTTGGATCCAATATGAAAATTTATGAAACGTGGTCCACAGTGGTGCTGAGGGTCGAAGCCTTCAGTGAGGGGGTTGTAGCTGGTAAATGAGAGTAGGGGGTAGTAGCTCCTTTCCAGAAGAGGCTAGTAAACGAGAGCAGGGGGTTGTAGCTCCCTTCCAAGAGAGGCTGGTAAATGAGAGAAGGTTGTAGCCTTCTGCAGGTGGGTGCCTACGTGCTGGTATGAGTCTGTGCCAGTACATGGTTGTAAGATATTTTCTTTATAATAAAAATATTGAAGACAAAGACAACGGCAGCGGTGGTTTTCTACCGACTTGGATTTCCACCTTAAATCCTGGTGTTCATGTGTGTTGCTTATGTGTGATGGTTTATTCTGTTATTACTGCACATGCTTACTGCTAACTGAACATCTAATGAATGAATGATGCATAGATCTAAGTAAATAACTAAACTCATAATAATATCTCTGTATATACGCGAGTTTTATGAAGGTTATCCGCGTGTATACGCGAGTTGTGTTCAGTAAAGTAGCGTATGAGTTTTAGAGAAAGAAAAAGTAAAAATTTCTAAGTATGCTCTAAATACTGATTCAACCCCCCTCTCAGTGTTTTTCCCAACAGCAGCGTAGCATGATTTTAGATATTTAAAGATCGTAGCTTCAAAGAATAGCAACATATCAGCAATTATAGAAGAATGAAAAATCTGCCAAGTACAAGCGAGGAATTGATCTATAATTTCCAGAGATTTGAACTCTGAGGTTCTTGAAACCTCCTAAAGGAGCTACCCTCCCCAGCTGGATCCAATGTTATCCTCCTGTATTCTACAGATTCACTAGGTGACTATGGATTTATTACAATCGACTAAAGATAGCATTCTTTTCCTATCAGCTATCTTTAGGAATATCACTACCTTCATTATCCTCATAAAACCTCTTTCACTATCCCTTAGTTGGTCTTCTCAAAGTCACCTTGCTGCTCTTAAAATAATTCATTTTTGGTTTATTTTCCTCATCTTCACCCTTCTGTTAGTGTCATTCTTTGCATATTTCCACCGGGGATGAAAACACATTTTCATGTGCATCTTAGGTGCCTCATACTGAATAAATTTTTCATTATTCCACTATTTCATGACTTAAATTTGTGCCGTTGGTGGTTTTCCTTGTCAATAAACTCCACTCTCTCCAAGATTCATATGGCTGACTCATTCCCATGTCCCCTTGAGCATAACAACACCTATGGAAGTCAGGTTATTCAAAGTCTCATTAGGTCATTAGGGTTTTATCTTTCAAGGTCCAAAAATGAACCATTTAATTTGCATAAGGTCATAAAAGTATGAGATTGATCCCAATAATTTCTCTTTACCATGTAAAGATGATCTCCAAAATGGTTTCCAAAGTTGTATTTTGATTTCAAGTGTGAGTTTCATTCCAAGATGTGATTTTTATTTATTCATGTAATTTTATGTCAATTAAAATGTAATAAGTTCTCAGTCTCCCAAGGCTAACAATTCAGAGCTCCATGTGCCAACACATCAAATATCAAATACAAAAATTTTATACTTCAGAAATTGATTAAATGTCAAAGGGAGTTGTCTTGTTCCAAGGGTGCCCAAGTCATCATTGTTCACAGGCACTAAACCCTAATTTCCTCTCCCACTGAACAAGGGTTTTCTATGAAAAAGAGGCATATGAGAAAAGGATCCATATGGTAGGTCCTATCAGTAAGTATGAAGCCATAACAACTCATAAACGTCATGCCTCCATCATTTTCCAAGAAGTCATTCCAAGGGACAAATCATTTGCCACACATAGGGCCAGTTTTGCTTCAAACTATGTTTCTGACCAAAAAAAGATGAGATTAACAAAAGTGAGAGAGGTTTTTTTCCCTCATAGGTCAAGGAAGATAAAACCCCTTCTACTTTTACACAAGTATCATCGTGTGGGAGAAATGTCAAATTTACAGGTGCTACAAGAGGTTTGCTGCACTTCTAGAGTGAACTTGGAAAAATCAAGTTTTCTCATATCTAGGGTGTCCAAATGATTTTCTTGATGAGTGAAATGATAACTACATAGGGAGGGATTTCCAATGAGCTATCATGATCTCACTTTGGAGTTGAGTAAGGCCTCCAAATGTTTCCTGCACCAGCACTATGCATTTCTGCACCCTCATTCAGCACTTTTTGACCAATCTTGGGAACATCAACTTTTGACAAGGAAAATGAACTCCAAACAGAAAACCAAAGGTATATTTGGAAAGTAGACAGGATAATTTTTTCAACGAGCTATCATGGGCCCAATTTCGAGACCACGAAGGCCTCCACAAGTTGTTTGTAAAAAGGTGCAGGAATGGCGCTGCGCATTTAGAAGATGTTGCTTCCTTGGCATTGCGCATTTGCACCGGTGCTGTGCGCCTGTACCTTGGCATTGCGCCCTTGCCAGAAGATTGTTGTGTATTTTTTGAAGGTGCTACGGGGCTATAGACTAGTGTTGTGTGTTTGTAAAAGCGTTGCGCGCCTAGCCAAGGAAGCTTGGTAAGTGATCTAGCAACCCAAATGAATTTAAAACTCCTCCCAAGCTCCTTTGAAAGTCCTCCAAACTGCAATTCAAGGTCTCCTCACCTCCAAACAACTAATAGAAACCATTTTATTCCCTCCTCTCATTTCACAATTGCAATTTTATGGCGTAAATTCTCTTCATTTACCATCACAAGTGTTGAGCTAAGAACCCCTAATTATCACCACTACATGCCTAAATTGTTACCCTAGACCCTATTTCTTCCTTCGTTACATGCTAATTCACTCCCTAGACACTTCCCTTGCCCTTAAACTCCTCCAATCCCCTTTCCCTGGCTCTATTCCCAAAACCCTAAATCTAGGTGGCATTTCCTAGCTACCTAAATAAAATCCCTTTAATTGTATTTCTTAGCCTATCTCCCTATGCCTTTTGCCCTCCCATCACATCCCACAACTCCCTAACTCCCTTCACTACTTCTCTAAATTTTCCCTTAGCCATCCAAACTCCCTAACCCCACTATCCTACTGCCTTTCCCTTCCCCTTCTTCCCAAGGGTTTTTCCCAAAACACAACTGAAACATGGAAGAAGAGGAAGACCTTCATCATGAGCAAGAGAGGGAGTTTGACTTGGTGGACTTGGATGACCTATATGACCATGACAACTCAAGACTAATCATCAAGGAGAAAGATGCCAAGTTTAGGCAGTTGAAGAACAAATTGAAGGAAAACCTAGTTGAGTCAAAGGAGAAATATAAGCTCAATATTCTTACTGATGTGTCCCTCCAGGCATCTAACCCTTGATCAACAAGAAAAATTCCAATTTTGGCACTTTTGTGCACATTTTTATTTTTTGACAGTTTAACATGCAGAAATTGTGCTAAACGTGTAGCGCCACTGGCGCTGCGCTCTTTTTTGGGCCATCCAAATGGAAAATGGTCAGCATATTGATGTTCCTAATGACAAGTACATCAACCGCAGAATTTTTTAGGAGATTTGGAGAAAAAATGGTCCCTAAAAAAGGCCAAAAACTACCAAAAAATCACATTTCTGCCCTCTTTTTGGCACTGGCATTACACGTTTACCAGTTTTGGGAGAACAAGTTTTTGACAACGCATATGGGAACCATTTTGGAAATTAAAAGCATATTTGGAAACTAGACTCAGAGACATTTCCAATGAGCCATCATGGAGCTCATTTTGACATCGGGAAGGCCTCCAAAAGTTGGCTGCAAGACATGTCATTTTTTCTGTCATGGCGTTGCACATTTGCACCAGCACTACGCTCCTATCCAGTGGCGTTTCAACCTATCCACAAAGTCAACAAAATACATCAGCAGTTATTGGAAAATTTATTAAGAATGGCTTAAAGTCAAATGTTTCCAATGTTATCTTAGAAGTTAAGTTAGGATTTATTATTACAATGAGTCACTCTTAGGTATTTTTTCCTTGGGCCTTGCATGGTCTCAAAGGTCAAAATGCATTAACTCTTTAATCAATAACATGTGAAACCCTATCTTAGGATTGCCTCCTCATTTTACAGATAAATACTGCATGTATGCTTCATGTTTTTTGTTTGTTGTTTTGTTGAACTGAATACTTCTTAGACGCTGAGTTGTAAAGAAGTTTGGCTTTGGAGTTTTGTAACTATTTTGGACTAGATATCAATGGAACAAGCACATTCACAGGATCCATGAACTTTTTTAAATGGTGAAGTTTTCCTTCTTTGTCAATGTTTTCCTTTTGTTTTCCATTATTTCCATTATTTCTCTCATACAAGAACATAAATTTTAGATTAGGATATGATGTATTGGCACCCTATTTCTGTCTACTTTCTTTACCTTAATGTTTTCCTCTGCAAGGTCTGATTGGAGAATTCTTAATTTCTCTCTAGTTTCACCTAGCTTGTTGTCTTGAAAATTATTTAATAAGAGTCAAGCCAAAGAAGTCTATGATATGCCCTGTCCTTTGGTGTAGCTTGAAATATTGTTTTTAAGGCCTTTCTTTGAAGTTTACTTAATAGAGTTTGGCTAAAGAAGTTTATGGTTTGCCCTGTCCTTTGGTCTATCTTGAACAAGTCACTTTAAATGTATTTAATGTCTTATTGAAGAATTTAGGAGTTCTGTGCTCTTTAATCATTACTGAATTTTTATCTTAAATATTTCTTGGTATGAAAGTGAATAATAAGAGAATTCAAGAGTTCCTTGCTCTCTAGGATTTGTTGGATTGTTGTCTTAAAGTTTACTTGGTAAAGTCTAGCTAAAGAAGTTATGGCTTGCCTTGTCCTTTGGTCTACATTGAAAATAGTAATCTTAAAGGCTCTTCTTGTTCTAGTACATGTTAAAACATTCTTAATTTCCCTTTAAAGTTACTAAACTCACAACTTAGTGTTCATTTCACCCCCAAATAAGCTATTAAGATCCATTTGGATTTGTTAGCTTTCCCTGTGGAACACCCTTGATTTGTTGTTTTATTATTCAAACCTTTCACAGACTCCATAGCCCAATGGTTTGGATTTATCTTACTATATCTGTTCTTCTTAACAAGAAATCAAAAAAAACAAAACAAACAATCCCTATCACTTTAACTAGCCTAAAATCAGCATCCTAAATCAATCAAGTTATATTTTTACATAAACATAGAGAGAGCCCTCTCTGAGTCCACGAAGGCTAGGTCCTAGGACTCAAAAGTTGGTTTGATGTTACCATTGTTTATTTGTTCTTTCCAATATGAAAAATTACAGGGACCTAACAATTCCCAAGCAAAGGCTTGTTTATATTTTTGAAGAATTTGGATCATTTTTTTATGCTGAAGGTCATCAAGACAGGCATTGATATTCAAAGTATTTCCAGGTTCAATTTCAACAGGGATGCTATTATGAACTATAGTCGTAGGTATATGATCATTGTTCAAATACTCCATTTGGATCTCCTTGAGCTTCATTGTCAAGTACAAATTTTATCATCTAACATGATGGGTTTCCTACGGTGGAAGGATCGTTAATAAAACCATTGCTTGTGTTGTCCTCAATCTGTCTTTTAAAGATAATAGCTTTATTGATAATAAGGGGATAACATAAATTACCTTCCTGGTATTCAGGAGGGAACCATCTAATGTTTTCAGATGGCATTTTGGGTCTAGTAGGTGGGTATAAAATGAGATTCTTAATAGCAGTTCCCTTAACAATAGTCATGCTTTTGGTTCGACACCCAATGTACGCATCTATGGTGGAAATCTGTGGTATACCTAATATAATAGAATGTACCTACAACTTATTTTTAGGATTAAGGACTAGAAAATCCACTGGGTACTCCGAAGAATCTACATAAACAATGATATCATCTAAATTTCCTTCTAGTTTCACTAAAAATCTGTCAGCTAGTTCGAGCATGGTTGTCGTCGGTTTTAACATAGTTATTCCAAGGAGGCCATAATTTTTGAGTGTTATAATATTTATATCAGCTCCTAATTCCACTAAGGTGTTTGGAAATATATGCCCCTAAATCTAAACGATAACTACAGGGTTTCCAGGATCTTCATATTTGATAGTTATCCGTTTTCCTAAAATAAGATCAGAGAGTTTCCAAATAACATGGATTGTAGGAGAATATTTTAGTTTCCTACCAAGCTTCTCAACACATATATATTTTATGGTTTTAGCATAGATAGGTATATATTTAAAAACCCACAGGAGAGGGATTTTTATACACAAATTTTGTAGTTTTGTTATGAGATCAAATTCAAGGTATGTAGGTGGTTTTATTATGGATAATGTCTCAGGGAACAAGGGAGAAACGTTCGTAATTTTAATAGGTTCTTAATGTTTGGTTGTTTTATTAGGTGATATTTTCTTAGTAATAATTGCGGTATAAGAATGTCTTCTATCAAGGGCTTTTGTTTAACATGATTTTCATCTTGTCGTTTCTCTCGATTCTTTGAATGATATTTCGAAAATATAGTTCTCCCAGATATTAAATTTAATTTGTTACATTCAAAAGAGGGAGGAAAACAATTAGGAGTTTCAAAAATTTCTAAACAATTCACAAGCCTATTATTCGGGTTTGGATTTGGCTATGTAGGTAGTTGAGGGTGTAATGGAGGTGTGGCGTTTGGGGGCAACTGAAGTGGGGGTTGTAGTGGTGATTGTGATTGAGGCAACATTATCATTTATTTATTGATCGTTCCAATGGTAATTTTCCAAATATGAGACACTATTGGACCCTAGGTAGGTTGATTTAGCCATTGTGGAGGGTATGTATTATTTGGTAAATTCTTCCACGAGGGTGCAAGATACTGTTGGTTTGGATAAGAAGGACCAAAAAATGATTTTTTTGTCCAAGGTGATGAAGAATGTTATGAAACCAGCGCCCAAAATAGAAGAAAATAGAAATCAATGCCTTAGAAATCAGCCACTTCGATGGGGAAACCTCCTTTACATTAAATAAATGAACAATTCTTGGATGACACAAATGAAAAAACCTCCCTTCTATATATAGGAGTCGATGCGGTCACAATATAATACTAGATGACCTAACAATAATAATGTAAGGGCACAATAATAAAAGTATGGTGACTACAGGGGTACAACAATAACAATAAGGGGCCTACACTAACAACAATAAAGGACTACACTAGTAATATAGGACCCTAACATGCCCCTCTCCTTGAAAAAAAAAAAGTGTCCTCAACGCTTGAGTAGTTCTAGATGCTTCTGTATAAAATTCTCATCCTCCCATGTGGAATCTTCAGTGGGTAAGTTGTTCCACTTGATGAGATACTATGAAATTGATCGATTTCGTAGTTGTCGAGTTCTTGCTTCCGTGACTGCTTCAGGTTCCAATATGATTCTTCCTTCCTCATCAAGATCTATAAATATTGTTTGAACCTAAATTTTTCCACCTATAACCTTCTTTAAGCATGAAACATGGAAAATTGGGTGCACTCGGGAAGATGCAGGAAGCTCCAATTTGTATGTCATAGTACCGACAGCTTGTAAGGACTGTAGTACTTTAGTGATAATTTATCATCCTTATTAGCTTGCTTGAGGGAAATTTTTTTGTATGCTTATAGCTGTAAAAATGCCCAATCACCTACATCAAAAATTCTCTCGCTGATCTGCATGTTGTTTCATTCGATTCTGTGCCAAATTTAGGTTATCCTTTAAGAGTTGGAGAATGGGTTTCCTTTTCGCTTTTGAATTGTTTTCATCAATGCAGTAACAACTGTACTCACTTTAAATAGATGGGATAATGCACAAAAATGTTCATACTTGGTAAGCCTATCAACTACCACCATGATGACACTCTTTCCTTCAAACTTAGGTAAACCTGTGATAAAATCCATTGAAACCTCCTACCAATGTTGACTTGGAATGGATAAAGGTTGTAGCAGACCCAGGGTCTTAATTGTCTCAACTTTATTTTTTTGGCAAACCAAACATTCCACCAGAAAATTTTGAATATCATATTTAAGGCCATTCCAAAAAAAATTCTTTCTTCACCCTGTGGTAAGTTTTAAAAATCTTGAGTGTCCTCCTAAGGGGAGGTGTATAATTCCAAAAGAATATTTTGTTTTATTTGGGAATTATTACAAAGATATAAGTGATATTTGTACCATAAGGAATCATTTTTCCAACTAAATGTATTAGATGTATTGGGATCTTTCTACAAATTTTTAATGAGTGTCCATACTTCTTCATCATTCTTCCATTCCTCCCTTGCTTCAGTTATCCAATCTGGTTGGATAATAGAAATGGCACAAAGCAATGCTTCCACATCCTCATCCTTTCTTGAGAGTGCATCTAGAACAAAATTTAGCTTCCCTTTTTTGTAGATTATTTCATTTTCATAACCCAACATATTTGTGACCCATTTTTGGTGATCTTCTGAAGATAATCTTTGTTCCAAAAGGTATTTAAGACTATCATGATTAGTTTTTACCTTGAAGTGTCTTCCCATTAGGTAAGGTCACAATTTATTTAGTGCATGTAGTATTTCCAACATTTCCTTCTCATAAATATCTTTCTGTAAATAATTTCCTTTGATTGGATGGATTTTAAGAGAAATGGGTCTTCCTTCTTGCATTAAAACAACACCAATTCCATCTCCTAATGCATCACATTCCACAATAAAGGTTTTTGTGAAGTCTGGCATAGCTAAGACCAGTGCTTGGCACATTGCCTCATTAAGATGTTGAAAGGCCTTAGTTGCTTCAAGATTCCATGAAAATGCATCTTTCTTCAATAATGTTGTTAGAGGTGCTGCTATTCTCCCATAATTATTAAAAAAATTGCGATAATACCTTGTTAACCCGATAAATCCTCGTAATTTCTTTATGGTTGGGGGAATTTCCATTCCTTAATGGATTTAATTTTGTTAGGGTCTACCTTAACACCCTCATGAGATACAATATGACCCAGATATTCCACCTCCTGTACTCCAAAGAAACATTTGGAGGTTTTTTCATATAATTTTTTCTACTCCAATAGTTTGAGCACCTTATCAACATATTGAACATGATCCTTCTAGAACCTATTGTAGATTAGTATATCATCAAAAATAATAACACAAATTTTATAAGGAAGGGTTTGAAAATGGAATTCATCAACCCTTGAAATATAGAACATGCATTCGTAAGGCCAAAAGGCATGACCAAAAATTCATAATGACCCTCATGAGTTCAAAATTTTGTTTTCAGAATGTCTTCAGCCTTCATTCTAATTTGAAGATATCATGAACAAAGATCCAACTTGGTGAAATAAATTTCTCCATGTAATTCATCAATCATAGGAATGGGAAATTTATCTGTAATAGTGAGCTTATTGAGCTCCCTATAATTCGGACACATGAGACATGATCCATCCTCATTGTGCACCGATACTACAGGAGAAGAGAAGGAACTTTGACTAGGTTGAATTATAATAGACTCTAGTATTTCTTCAATCATATTATGTTCAATTTCGTTCTTTTGGACATAAGGATATCTGTAAGGCCTGATGTTTGGAGGAACACTTCTTGGAATCAAATTAATAGCATTATCATGATCACGAATAGGCGGGAATCCTTTGGGATTTTCAAACACCTTGGAATGATTGTCCAATAATTTTTGGAGATCTAGAGAAATAGATGATTTTGATGTTGGAACTTCTAGTGAGCATAATTGTGCAATGTTGCCTCATTTCTCTTTCTTCAGAATATTTGTCATGACATTAGAGATTATTATCTTTCTCAGATTCCTTGTGATACCCCATAATTAAACTTCCCTTCCTTACAAAAAAAATTCAAGAAAAGTTCTTGAAAATTAAAACTACCGTCCCCAAAGATTATAACCATTGTACTCCTAATACATCATCAACACCACCCATTGGAATGGAAAGCATTAGAATATTTAATACATATTACCCCATGGTTAGCTCAATATTATGGAATTTTATAGAGAAATTTATAGTTCCTCCATTTACCACCATCACTTGACACTCTAGTGCTGGATATAGGAAGCAGTTGAATTCCTTGGCTACCTTAAAATGAATAAAATTATGGGTACTACCCGAATCAATAAGCACTATTACATTTTTATTCTTGATATGTCCTTTTATATTCAGAGTTTGAGGAGTCGTAATTCCTACCAATGCATTACAGGATATGGTTGGATTCATGTCTTCTTCCTCTAGGGTTGGTTCCTAGTGTATATCCTCTTCTTTTGAAGTTTCTTGTTCCTTTTCTTCCTTCTCTTCATAATCTATGTAAAATAATTTCTTCTCAGAACACTTATGACATTTAGTATATTTTCTATCACAACTATAGCAAATCCCTTCTGCTCTTTTTTCTTCCAATTTTCGTGGTGTTAACCTTGTAGGTTGTGGGATTCTAAGAGTAGAAACAATTCCATCTTTATAGTTGTGAGTGGTAGGCTTCCTTGTTGCCATAATTTTGCTTTCAATTTTTCTTGCGAACCTGAATGCCTTCTTCAATGTATCGGGTTACCAAAGGTGAACCTCATGTTGCATGTTATCCTTTAGAATCCCTATGAAGACATCAATCCTATGTTCCTATGGAATATTATTTACCCTTATATTCAATTTTTGGAAGTCCTCAATGTGCTCCATCATTGAACCCTTTTGTTTTCGATTTATAAACTGGCTAAAGAAGGTGTTGCCCTTTGTATCTTCATATTGTTTTATCATTTCCTCCATAAACATTTACGAAGTGACCTGTGGTTTAGGAGAACAAATCCATCGATACCATACAAAATTATTTATTTCTAAATACAAAGTTGCAATGCGTACCTTTTGTGTGTTTTGCGTATTATGGAGCTCAAAGTATTTCTCTATTTGTAGTATCCAAGTTATCAGATCCTTTCCATAAAAATTTCTCATATCTATATTTGGAATATGGTGGGTTTTAAATCCAACACTAGAGTCTATGAAATCGTTATTAACATTTCTTTTGTTCTCATCATGAGTTTCCTCTACTACCTGTTATCACTCTAGTAATTTCTCAAAGTTGTGGGCTTTTGGTTTGTAGTTTAAGAAAACTAGGGGTAACCACAAACCTACTTCAAATCCTAGGATCTAGCCTTCCTAGAATTCAGAGAGGGCTCTCTCTTTAAGATTTATCTTTGTTTTGATTTTATGTTTTAGGCTAGTTATGATAGTTCAGTTTGGTTTTGTTTTAAGATGTTTGGTGGGAAAAAATCACTTAAAGGTAAACTAGGGAGAAATCTACTTGACCATTGGGCTAATGGAGTCTAAGTCTAGATAGCAATACTAGAAGGCAAGTCCAAAAGGATGCAAATATAGTCAGTGAAAGATAGATAACCCTCAGAGATTTTGGTAAAAGGTTTTTAATGAAATGGTGTAGTCGGGACAAAGGGAAATGAAGGATCCTTTGATCTGGACAATAGAGGAAGGAGGCAGAAGTCAAACGGGAGTAGGAGCAGTTAAGAATTCCTAACACTAGAAATCAGTTGAAAACATTTAAATGGTAACTTAGTTAAGACAGGGAGCCATAATCTAGTCCTGAAGTAATATTCCTAGTTACTCATTAAGAAAGAACAAACACATAATGAAATGAATGGAACTTCAGAAAATAAACTATGACAAGATAGATGCACTTTACTCTTTAACTTATCATGATAATCCTGAATTATGATGTCCAATTAGATTTGTCCAGTCTGCTACTTTTGAAATCAACACATGTAGGCCTCTAATGTATGAGAAAAAATATATAGTAATCTTAGAAATTTTATTCCACACTGAACACTTCAAAGACTGAAGTATTTATACAAAATATTGTTTACAAAATATCCTAGAGAGATCTAGCAATGACTCTAGGAAATATAAAAAATCTTTACATATAAAGAGGGACAACTGCTTAATATCTTAGCAAGATGTCCTCTTATCCAAAAAATATAGAACAACTTAAACTAATCAAGGAGCCTTTATTGGCTAGCTATCTTGCTTGCTGGCAAATTGGAAAATATCTTTATTGGAGTTGTTTTGACTGACACTCTTCCTCCTGATACAGTTTCACGCTGTACTTTCATCCTGATACACTTTGACTCTGTTTATTTACTCTTTTACTGATGTAAAAAGAAAACTGCCAATAGTATAAAAAAAATCAATTGATTGTTTCTAAAGTAGTTTTCTTCACTGTTCTGCCCTTTCATTGCTACATTAAATCTGTAAAAGCCTGCCATTGTTCTACATTTGGTATTTTTACACTTTTGAGTTTCCTGAAGTTTTCATCAGCATCTATGTATTTGGAAAAATTAGGCTTAAAAACAAATAGATTTTGGATCTCATTTTGAAGAAAAAACAAGTCTTCAATATATTGAAGAATGACCTTTCCTGTGGGAGATCCCTGTGGCAGTGGCTTGTTAATCTGTTCTTTAGCATGATCCCTTATATTCTTCTCATAACCTTTTTGGGCCATTATTTTTTCATTGCAGACATGAATATCTGGAAGACCAGTTTGTCTCAGCATAGTGTATTTTGCTAAAAAATTGGTTATAGAAATATTCATGGCATCACATTTTCCTTTAAATTGTTCATCTGATTTTTCTTTGTCAAAACCTTCTTGATCTGCAAAATAGTCTCTGTTCTATCCTGTATCTTTAATTCTTCTAGCTCTATTATGTTTTTACTATTCAAGAAAGTGATTAGCTTTGATGCTTGTGCTGGTTTATCTGCTAACTCTTCTATTGTCTTTTGGATTTCCACTTGTGCTGCTAGAAGTAAATCTCTCTTTTCATAAATAATTTGAATTGAAGGCCATTGAAGATGAATGGCATCAATTATATTTTTCCAAAGGTAATTTCTTTTGTAAGAAATTTGTGCAGTGAAACTCAAGTCTTTTGGCCCTTTGCTCATAACTATTAGCATTGATAAATGCTGCTTTGTTAGAAACTTCCATATTCTCAATCATCTTTTTCAAACTGTTAATTTCATTGTTTTTAAGTGATAATTCCTCCATAGCTTTTACTATCTACCCTGCATCATCTGTGTGTTGTACCTATGTGGTTGAAGAATCTGTTGATGATGTTTTAGCTGAATGCATTGGCAATGCAGTTGCCAATGGCGCATTAGGTGCTAATTTTTCTCCCAATGTAGAGGCCACAGCTGTAGCAATTACTGGTATGACTAAGGGGATAATTGGAGCTTCAGTTTCTTTGATAATCTATTTCTCTTTCATAATTTTATCCAATTTTGTTTCCATTTCTTTGATTTGGGCAGTCAGTTTGATAATCAACTGCATCATGTCTTCTTTTTTTGCCTGTTCTGGAAGAATTTCTTTAGTTCGAGGGTGTTCACTTTGAGGATGCTTCAATTGTTTCCTCAAAGCTGCAATGTCTTCATTCTTATTTTTAATTAATATTTCTGCTGCTAGAACATCTGAAGGATCAAATCCCACCTGCAAAATTAAGTCTTCTAAGGCTTTAATCCTTAGATATTTAGCATACAAAGAGCCTTATCTAGCTTCATTTGATCCTGCATGTTGATAATGGTATTTTGCAACTTTGTAGCACTCATAGCCTTTGTTACCACAGTAGAATATAACATCTCTATGCTATGTATGTGGAATTCTATTTGATCTAATTCATGCACATTTTCGGTATCTACTTCAAACTCAACCTTTTTGTAGTCTGCCACTGTCTTAGGTGTTGAAGTAGTTGGTTGCAGATATGACATGATCATTTTATTTGTGGAGTAATCAAATGCTGTAAGTAACCTGTTCTAATTCCCTAGCTTCTGTTTAAGAAATTGAGAGTAAATCTCACTTTTGATGTCTTCATTCTTTTGTTTGATCAGTTTGTGCCTTTATTTGATGTCTAGGTCTTTTTCCTCCACTTTCTGTGAGGAAGAAGCCTCCATACTTTTTTGTCTTTCAATCATCTAAGTATCCTTTTCTCCTGCTGTTTGATCTTTCTATATGTCTGCAAGAGTTTCATTTATTATTTCTATAGCCTCATTATTGTTTACCTCAAGCTCATTTGTATCTTCAACATCAATAACTTTTTCTTTTTCTACAGTAGTGAGCTTGGGCCTTTTGTTGTAGATGAGCTTGAATTTCATCTCTGTAGTAGTCTCTGATGTGTAGGCTCCCTCATCTCTACCTCTTTTTGTAGAGGTTTCTGTCTGCTTTGCAACTACCATGGTTTTTGTTACATTCATCTTCTGTACTGGCTCTGTATTGATGATTACATCTATCAATGTGTTTTCTATCCATTCTATCTGATTTATAAATTTTTCAATGTTAGGCTTGGGTTCATGTATGAAAGGAGGTAGTTTACATTTAACCCTTATACGGCTGAGAAGACCTTGAGGGTCATAATTCCAAGGGAAGATTTTCTGAAATTTTAGCTCTAACAATCTTTTGGCTATCTCTTTATCAGCTTCTTTGTTATTTACAATGAAAGGACCAATCTGATTTTTCAATTTGAACTGGGTCTTCTTTTTGGAAGCCATGAAGTTGATGGCATCAAAATTCAAAAACTACCTTAAATATTCTAATGCAAAGACTCTGATAGTCAAATACTTGGGCAATTTGTAAGACAGTAAATTGGACCCAAAAATTCTCAATTTTGTGTGCTTTTCATACAAATACCAGTCTCCCATCTTGCACTCTTCTGACAACTGCAATATTCTCTTCATATCCTCATTTATCCTAGGCTACTATGCTTTATATAATAAACTCATTGCTGGTTGTAGGAACAGATCTGAAAAGTCTGTAAAACTAAATTCACTGCTTTCTTTCCTTAGTAAGGTAGTCCAGAAAAAAATGGATAGAGGCTGACCCTCTAAGTCCATTTTTTGAAATGCAACTGGAAACTTGTCAGATTGAAAATATAAGAACAAATGAAATAAGTATGATGAATATCTGAACACCCCTTCAATGGGTAGTTTGGTCAATTGATAGTGGATACTATCAGCTATAAATCTGGCATAGTCAAATATTATTTCAGGAGGCTGATCAGGAGATAAAGTAGATAAAAAACCAAGGATGGATTCATCAATGAAGTATCCTAGAATGAAAGAAAGCATTTGTATCACAGGTCTGGACCCCTCAGGAAACATAGAGGTGGAGTAAGGAGGATTTAGTTTAGGAATATCCACATGATAGGCATCAAATTCTGGAAAATCGTAAACCTCTTAGGGAAATCTAATCCCAAATATAACTGAGTCAATGCTTCAATGGATAGGGGGGCTACCTTAGGGTCAAACTGTAGTTGCAACATTTCATTAATAGACTCTGGAGTGATAGAAAATAGAATCTCCCTATCAACATTCACAATTGCTCTTTGATCTGGTACATATTTTTTTTCACACAACCTCACAAGGCCCTGGCCATGGTGTGCTATTGGGACTACATATTTAGGTAAATTTGTCTCCCAGATAGGCATGTCATCTTTATCTAGGAACTTATCAAAACACCAATTGTGAATTTCCACTAAATTGAATTCTACCACAGGATTTGCAATTTTATAATCGACATCGGTCAAGGGGATGATTTATTCAGTAGGTACTGGTGGCTGAAGGGGATTGACAGACATAGTATTTTTTGCAGTGAGTGTAGGAATGGATTTGATGGTTTTTGATGCTTCTGACTTAGGAGTTTTGGATCGTCCAAGTTTCACAGGCTTGGATCCTCCAGCTTTGGATGTTATTTTCTTCTTGGTCATTTTTAAATAACTAAAGCAAGATTAAACAGTTTGCAATAGTTGAATTTCCTTAATAGAAGCTAATTGAGCAATCTTATAGGTAAAGATGATGACAATGGGTGATTCAATGCTCAATTAGGAATCTGGGATGAGTAAAAAATGGTTTAAGACAGAAAACAAGGGTTTTCTGAATGACTTAGATTGTGAAAATGATTTTTCAAGAGATCTGTGGGTTTTAAAACTTTTTCTAACTGTGGATTTGATCTTTAGGGGTTTACATTGAAGATTTGGCTTAAAAATAGGTTTTTCAGACAAAAATAATTTCTAGAGAAATTTTGCGAGGGTTTGCCCTGTTTTTGAGTGTTTTGGACAAACTTAAATGGACAAATTCTCTAATTGCAGCTCAATTGGTTCAGTTGAAGGTTTAAACTATGAAATTTGCAGGCTAGATTTGGGAAAATACCTTTTCTGCAGGTATTTTGACTGTCAAAAGGGCTTTTGAATGTTTATGTGGTTGAATTTGAGCTTTATTTCGATTTGTTGGAGCAGAACAAGTGTATTCTGGTCTTGAATATGGAAATCTGCGGTGAAAATAGTCTTGAAATGGGAATGAAGGGCTTAAAACACAGTCAGAGACTCAAATAACCATCAAGGGTTAAAATAACAGTCGGATGTGGGAATGGTTTTGAAAAAATATTATAATAAAGGTTTTAAACCTTAGTTATAAATCTTCATCGATTATAATAAATGCTAGTCATATCAAAAGGCAGGATGGTTTCTGTTTTCGAATGTGAAAATAGGAAAATGGTTTTCGCATTGGTAATGGGTAGTAAATGGTTTTAAGCAAATCGAATGTGATGCAATAAACACACGACACATCACCAAGGGTGGATTCATGAAAACAACCTATTTCGCACTCATTTGAGTTTTTGGCTATCGTTCGGTTTATGAGCGCGAAGTGCATCGTCAGCCTTTGGATCATTTGAAAAGAAGCGAATTTTTGAGATTTAAAGGAAAGTTGCAGTTTAACAAAGGTAGTGGGAGCGGGGTCTATATACGTGTTAGCAGATGGAATATATAATAAAACCTTCGTGTATTTGCAATTTAACCAAAGTTTTATTTATATGTATAAGCGGGTTAATACATGATTTTGAAAGGGTTTAAATGGTGATGCTATATATATAAACAAAGTTCATATATATGTCGCATGAGGCTGATTTATGAAGTTAACTACGTTTAAGCTATGTATAGCGTGAGGCTGATACATATTTGAAAATACAAAGGAAAGCCAATGCGAAACATGGTATAAGCTTTAGTTCTTTCGTAAATAAACCTTGGGTTATTCGTTTAATGCGGGGATAGAAACATTTATTTACAAAGTATTATATAGTTTATTAAACCATGGGGGCTTAATAACTATAGGGGGGCGAGATATTTATATATTGCTAATTTTATGGCAAAGGGGTTTATAATTGGGGCCTTCTATTTCCGCATGTGGATAATTATTTTGGCATAAAAGCTTATAATAGTGGGTTTAAAGGGTATTAATATAAAGGGAATTATATTAATAGGAAAAAGGTCATTTTTAGGGATTTAATATATAAATTAGAAGTTAATATGACAAGGGACAATGTAATACATCAAAAATACAATTATATGACTAAGTAAAGTGAAAATATTAAAGCAAAGCTTTTATCATTTATAATTTCACCACTTTTAACTTAGGATATAATGCTTTAGGAGGGTTTTATGCTTTTATGAATGAAGGAAGTTAGTTATATGGGGAATTTCATATTTCATTAAGTAAAAAAGGTGCTTACTTATGAAATTGAATAGTGATGAGTGTATGAAGGGTAAATGATGATAATTAGGGTTTTAATATAGGAATTCAACACTTTTAACTTATCAGTCATCGAGCCTTGGGTCCAGTCCCAACAGAAGTCAAAGAAATGCTCTGAGCCTCTTTGACTGAAAGTCTAGAATGCAAAATAACTATAAGGGAGGGGGAATTAGTGATTATTTGCCCGGTGATGAATATTTACATGCTTTTCCCACTTCTTTATACCTACCCAACTTTAATCTAACATTTTTTCCTTCCATTTTGTAGGTGCATTTGAGCTAGCAACCTTGAACATTTGTTCTTTTAAAAGCATAAAAAATATCTAAATCTACCTTATACCATCCAAGGGCTCAGATTAAACTGATGAGATCCTCTTTATTCTCTACTTATCCACTAATTAGTCAGGATTAAACTGTCTGACTAGTCTTTATTCACTATTCTACAACAATAAAATTGAAATCATGATAAGTCAAGTTTAAGCAATTTAACTCATTATGGATTATGGCATTTATTTACACTCTGCCATAATCGTTAGTAACAAAGTAAAAAGTAGTGGCATTTGGATTTGCACACTTTCATTTTTTATTTCTTTTTTCTTTTGGGGTATATATTTTTTCTAAGTCCTTTGATCTTTCTTTTAGGACTTTTACCCTCTTTTTTATTTTCTATTTATTTTTTTTAATTTTTTACAAAATATGGGAAGACAACGTGCAGAAAGCAAGGTATGTACATATTTTACAAGACTATCATAAGTCAATTCCAAATTATGAATCCTATACTTATAGGACCCTAACACTACCTTTTCGCCATTAGGAATATTTTCTAGTAGCAACTTTGCCAACCCTTCCTTCAAACCTTCCATGTTTTTCTTCAAATATTCCATGTTTCCTTCTACCTTCTCCCATGCCATCCATCTTAGCTTCTATGCCATTCTTCAAACCATCCATATTAGCTTCCAACGCCTTTCTTCAAACCATCAATCTTAGCTTCAATGTCTTTCTTCAAACCATCGATGTTTCCTTCTATACCATCCATCTTAGCTTCCACGCCATCCATATTAGCTTCCATGACATCCATATTAGCTTCCATTCCATTCTTCAAACCATCCATCTTAGCTTCCATGCCTTTCCTTAAACCATCCATCTTAACTTCCATGCCTTTCTTCGAACCATCCATTTCATTTTTTGTTACTTTTTGCGAGAGCAAAATTTGTTGCACTTGGTCTTGTAATTTTGCTATATCATGTTGCAATTATTCCTCTTAAGGAGTCGTAGTAGAGACTTATTAGGGCTTAATGGGTGTTAAATTATTTATAGGAGGAATTTTAGAACCCAATACTAATATATATGCTTCAATATTCCCTTGGAATCACTTCAAACTGATTTTTCAAACAAGACCGATGCAATTTTTTTTTTTAAATACACAACTTTTTCTTGCTTTTTAGGAGCTCGATATTGAAATTGATGTATCTCTATAATTTTGGATCCCAAAGATTTTATCTTCGGTGCTTTAGTAGCCCTCTGAATCTTCTTTCCAATATCACATGTCAGACCTGATTTGGATTCTTCAAGGCAAAGTTATGCCCAATCTCCCACAATGACCTAATTATGGACTCGTTCAGTAGAGAGAACTTGTACAACATGGTACGTGTCATTTTTTATTCCTTCAGCTCTGAAATTGATACACACAAAACTACAGTCCATGTAATTTCAACAAGTTTTTACAAAATTCCACTATGATTCTTAGAGAGAGAGTTATGATGATTTTCCTAAGGTCACTTATTTGAGATGAAATTTTGGAGCCTGCAAAAACCCTAACTTCCACAGATCATATCTCTGAAATATCACGAATGAAGATTTGAAATTTTTCCATGACGTTCCTTTAGATTTCGGCGCAAATGGGTTTTTTTTAGCTTTTGAACCTTCTTATAAAAAAATTTATAGTGAAAATTCCACGATGACCTATTTGAAGCAACAAAACCCTAGAATCCAAAGATTTGATACCAAATGTTATGAAACCAGCTCCCAAAATAGAAGAAAAGAGAGTTCAATGCCTTATAAATCAACCACTTCGAGGGGGAAACCTCCTTTACATTACATAAATGAAAAATTCTTGGATGAAACAAATGAAAAAACCTCCTTTCTATATATAGGAGTCCATGGGGTCACAATATAATCCTAGCCGAACTAACAATAATAACGTAAGGGAGAAATAATAACAATATGGTGACTATAGGGGTACAATGATAACAATAAGGGGACTACACAACAAAAATAAGGGACTACACTAGTAATATAGGGCCCTAACAAAGAATATGGTTGATGCAGCCAATGAGTACTGGAATGTTGTTGACCTTACCAAGTTAACCCAAGAAACTATTGTTGAACATATTGTCTAGAAAAAAACATAGAAGGGTACTCCATCGTACCAATGGGGCGGTTCTACCATTATTTTCATTGTGCCTTGAAATATGTTGGATTTGGTACTACCTTATCTTCCTTGAATAAAAATTTTAGTCTAGGGAGAGAGGGACATCTATCATTTGAGTGATCTTTGGTACAAATAGCACATATATCGACTGTGTCTAGTCAAAATTATTTACGACTACGCTTATTCTGACAACGAGGGAAGAAAATGGCTAATTCTTATTCTGCTTCAGCCTACTTCTGTTTTACCTATAAAAAAAAAACTGTGTAGTCATTTTACTTAGGATATCAGTTTTAAAATCTTCCAAAATATTACCAATCTCTGCTCGCATGATCCCTCATCTTGTAGTTCTTTTGGTTCTACTAAAAGGATCACGAGTTCCAATATTAGTATACGTACTCCCAATTGAACACTTGATATTTAGTTTTATAATATTATCATATTGTTATTTATAAATATCACCATGCCCCATTTAATCAATCATTTCTATCCATTCATATTTCATACCTCTAATTAAAGCAGTTTTCAACATATCCTTAGGTAAAGTAGTATATGGTGATATTTGTAAGTTGTATTGAAATATTGAAATATATTCTTCTAAGGTTTCATATTATTTTGATGTCATCTTCAATATTTATTCTGTTAGATCTCTGGATCAACGATAATCCTGGTATTTGGTAAGGAAATATTGTTTCATTTGGTCCCATGAATTGAGAGCACCACCCCCTAATCCCATAAACCATTGTAATGGTGCTCCCTTTAAAGTAGAGGGAAATACTTTTATTTTTTGGGGGTCAGCAGTATAATCATATCCTCAAGATAAAACATCAAATTCAAAAAAAAATTCATTGGGATATTTAGAGGCCATCCCGTGAAAATTTGGGATATTTTTAACTGGGATAGCCTTCATTGGTGCATTGACCTATGAAACAACGATGAGATATTATATGGTCAAGGTTTGCGTTCTTATTTCCAAGTTTTCAATTTGATCAAAGATATGCCAGTAACCTTCAGGAGTCTCGTAGTCAGGTGGTACTAATTTGAAAAGGTTGGTATGATGACATGGTTCCGAGCGGTCTTACAACACTGCTTAAGTTAGGAATTTCAGTTTTCATCCTCATAATGGGTTTTGTAGGAGATTCTTGCTCCGAAGGTTGAAGATATGGTTTATTTGTCTCACCTCTTCCTTCCCTTAGGTTGTAAGAGTGCCCCTTACCCTTTTTAAAATGACTAAGATGCCCGCTAAATGTGTCTTGGAAGCTTTGCTCAGATCCTAAATTTTTCTTATGAATTTGGGTGTTAGTTGCATTAGATGACTCTGCTACTCGAGGGGAAATAACTATAGAGCCCTTCCCGAATACTATTGGAGGACCTCTGAACGCTTGATATTCCACCTTTCAAATGATTTCGTCTATGAAGGTCATTCTTCTAAGGAAAAATTGACCTTGGCTTTTGGTATTTTTTGGGGTGGATTTCTTATCCCTTCCTGATTCTTAGTTCTAGGTTTATTTCTAGTCATACACACTAAGTAATCTAAATGTATCAGCTGAGGGTAGAAACCACCAAAAGTTGTGTTTTACTAGGGTGCGTGCATAGGTTCTTACCTTATTTCGTTAATATCCAACCCTCAAGGATACAACTAGAACTCTCTTTAACAAACTCCCAAAAAACGATGCCAAATTTTTGAGACAATTAATTGTTCCTAAAGTATCAACTAACTTCTACACATTACATTTTCCACTGGAGGCCTTGTCTAGTTATTTCAAGGTTATTTGCATAGTTTATGAAAGAGAAAATGCGAGTATCACTAATCACTATTATCCTAATAGAAAGAAAAACTACAATGATAAAAGAATCAATCCATAACACGACTAAGAACTTTTCTTCTAAATAAAATAAATCATTCAAAGCATCAAATCCTAAATAATTTTTGCAGGAAAGAAGAAATAAAAACTATCAATTACTGAACTATTGCCTAGGGAACACCAACTAAAAAATGAGACAAATAGCATTACAAAACTATACTATCAAAAGGAATTATCTATGAAAAATGATACAAAGCCAAGAAATTCAATGTTCCAATGATATTCTCTGAGAGAAAACAATGATGTAACAAAAATCCCAAATAAATAATTTAAGGCAAATCCAACTCTACAACAACCAACTATGATCTATATTCAAATAAGAAGACACAATCTTACAATTAATTTAACTAACAAAAAATTGTAAATTAAAGTAGATTAAATAAACAAGTAACTAAAATGAAAGACAATAACATAATTTTAGTGGTACAGATGAAGACAACATTGCTTCCATGATTGGGCTCAAACCACTGGAATCGAATTGTCTTGTAAAAGGAATCAGTACAACAAATTAAATCTGGGTAAAAAAAAATTATTTAATTACAAAAGATCGATGACAGTCAATGTATTTGTAATTTCACAACTTATGTTAAAAATATTACAGTTGAACAACCTCTTCTGAGGCTAAATTCCTAATATTTATACCATGACTGTAGAATATAAAAAAATAAATATATTTTTGATAAATAGAAATCCTTATAATCTAAATATTTTCATGATGCTCATTTAAGTTAGAATAAGTCTTAATATTTCCCGAATGACAATGTCGAGGCCTTGTCCTTAACCAATTTGCTCCAAATACGAATCAAATTCATTCATCTAGCCATAATTGGTCAGAACAACATCACGATATCTGATCTTCTACGATCAATCCAAGAGACAACATCCTGTTCCAAATTATTGCTATATCCTTGTTCAAAATAAGGATCCAACCATGAATAAATAACACTTTTGTTATCGAATTAGTTCTATAACAACCCTAGTGAAAATTCCATGTAATAAAAGTTAATAAAGGAAAATAATAACCAAGGTCATGGGACACATATTCCAAGCTGAGTGTTGGGAAAAATATCTTAATGTGGGTGTTCATATGGTTTATTATGGCTATGGAAATTGGAAAAGACAATGCCTAAGTATTTGGAAAGGAAAAGTGGCATTTATTGGCATTTATTTATGAAAATAATGGAAAATAGGAGAAAAGGGAGGTGAAAGGTCACAGGTTGCATGTGAGGAGGAAAATGAAGGAAAATAGTGAAAAATGAAGAAAATAGAGGCCTCATTAATAAAAAGGCTTATGAGGGTTAGTTCATGGATTTTGTTCAGTGCAGTTTTGGAGTTCTCATTTCTCTCTCTCTCTCTCTCTCTCTCTCTCATACTCTTAGACACTTAAGATTTTTCTTGGAGCACTCTTGGAGAGTGTGGAATAATTGGATATTTGGAGTAAGAAGGAAAAGGGAGAGAAATAAAGCACATCAGGACATCAAGATCAACAACTAAAATGGATTATGTTTGCAGGCACCAAGTTGCATGTATGTTTTCCTCACTAGCTATGGCATGCGTGGAATATGCATGTGGTATCTTGGTCAAGATTTGTCATTGGCATGGAGGATTTCCTGGATTGACAGTGGATTTTCCTAGCCTTTCCATTTACTAGATAGCCATGGAGTTGTGGGTTCACTTCATTGCTTCTCTTTTTCTAGTTGGTTCTCATGTTCTTTGGTTGTGGGTTGAGTTGTTAGTTGTTGAAAGCCTTGGTTGGACAAATGCTCTGGAAGCCCTGTAAAAACTTGGTTGAGTTACTAGTTCTGGAAGCCTTGGTTGGATAAATTCTCTAGAAGCCCTTGGTGGCTTGAGTTACTAGTCCTGGAAGCCTTGGTTGGAAAAATTATCTAGAAGCTCGATGGTAGCCATGGGTTGAGTTACTAGTCTTGGAAGCCCTATTTGGAACAAACACTCTAGAGCCCTGGAAAAATTGGGTGGAGACCAATATGGTGATGGTTGTGATGTCCGAATATGAGGTGGAATCACAACTTGAGGGTTGAGGTGTTTTGGCCTTTGGAAGCCCTAGTTTGGTTTTGACTCATCATTTTTATGAGATCCCACATTCATGCTTGGAATATGGAATGAGGGTGACTGGTTGAAGAGATATTTGGCTCAGCCATGTCTATGGTCAGTTGGAATGGGGAAGTCCCAGACTTGGTTTCATTTTTCTTATGGAAATAAGAGCTCTTTCCCTATTATATTGATTGGTAAATACGATTGTTATTATGTGGCTTATATGGATATTATGTGATTTTCATTTATGTTGTTTATATGTTGATTATGAATGTGTTTTATGATAGTGATGATGCATGTCTCTCATCATGTTTCTATTTTTAAATGAATGAACAATGTATCTATGCCCAAATAGATGATAACATAGTTAATGCAATGAGGAAACACTGCTTATTAGCAATTCTGAGATAATTGTGAGACCCCTATGCTCATATTTGTTATTTAAACCTACAGATTACATATTTGTGACATGTTTGAAGAAATTCCCGTCATGGCTAGTAGTGGTCCACTCAAGTCCTTGTTCAAGTATTTTCTTTTGCATCATTATTCCACTGTTATATTTCATTTCTAAGTGTCATGATGTTATGGGAAATGACATGGTCTCTAGGCCTGAAAAAATGGCACAAAAATTAGGGTCACAGGCTCAGAACTATTGGGAAAATTCCCCATTCGCATGCATGACATGTTCTGTGTGCGACTGGTGGGTCCCAGTCGTACTCTTTCCTATGTCAAGGGAATGAATGGGGGATTGATGCATGAAAATTTTAGGTTGTATTAGGAGCTAGTCTCTTGGAAGGTTGAGATGTATCCTAGGTGTCCTGTAGCATGTGTAGAAGGTTTGTGTTGTTTTGTAGTGTCGGTTCCACTTCCTTAAGTTGACCTAGGAGGTTGAATATGATCATAGTAAATATTTGTCACATGTTTACCCCAGTTGGTCAATTACTTGGGTAGAAGTGGGAGGAGGGTGTTACAGAGTGGTATCAGAGCATGGTTCACCCCTTGGAATTGATGGGTGGCATGCTGGCCATGCATTCATGTTGGTTGCATATGTGTTACTCATACTTGTATTCTATTTTCTTGTTGCATCCACATGGTGTTGGTCATGGTTGCAATGATGTCACCATGGGAAAGTTGATGGTGTTTTTTTGAGATGTTTTGTCATGAGTGTATTATTTGTTATGCATTTTTTATGCATGCCAAGTGCTTATGTATTTTCAATGTAAATTGGTATGGTTTTTTTTGTCATACATGAGGTCATGGTATGTGTAGTTGATATCGTCATGCATTGATGACTAGAATCTAGCTAGAATGATGTTCATGTGTTGATATACCTATGTGTTATAAGTCTATATGTTGTTATTATTATGTCTATACTTGTATTATGCTAATTGGTTGATCTTGCACATGAGATATCCTCCCCGAATTATGCTAAGGTACGTTGGTTTATTGTGATTTGGTTTAGCTGACATGAGATGCCTTACAGGAAGAAATCAAAGATGACCAGAAATATGGTATACTACAAATATTCTCCTTATGAATCATATGAGTAGTGAGGTGTTTGGAACTCTTATAATTTAGCAAACACATTAATAAGTGTGACGGAAGAAATAAGGAGTTGCAAAGCAGGTAATGATAGAATAGTACAGGCATAGGAAAAAAAAGCAGAAGTTATTGCAATAATTCTTCAAAGTTTGTCAAAGTTGCATTGACAAGGACCACTCCAGATTAGCTATGGACAGGAGGATAGGACTAATGGGGCATATGGAAATTGGTCTCCTAGTTGTACAGGTCGGGTAGAGATGGAATGATTAGAGATGATAGGTTCTTGGACAATCCGAATCGGAGAGGTGAAAAACATAGATACTATTCTAGTTTTGGTTCTGACAGGCACTATGATTGTCATCATTATCATCCTTATAGGAGAAGTGACAAGGGATGTTTTTTGGATGAGTTTAAGAAATCAAAGGCACCCACATTTGATGGAGAGATGAATAAATCATAGGATTTAGAAGCATGGCTTCTTGGTATGAGGAAGTTCTTTAGATTGAATGATTACTCAGAAAACATGAAAGGCAGAATAGCTACATTCAGCCTCAAAGGTAAAGCATACATTTGGTGGGAAGATGTGAAGAATTTCAGGGATATTTATGAGGAGGAATTGACTTGGAGTGAATTTGCGAGACTATTCTGGAAGAATTATCTATTTGAGAGATACTATGATGTGGGAAAATGATTTTTATGAACTATGGATGGGGTCTATGAATGATGACGAGTACACTAGTAGGTTCATGGAGTTGTTGAGGTATGTGCCTTACCTCAAGGATGAGAAGACCAAGATTTAGTGATTCATCAGTGGGTTTCCAATAGCATTTAAAGATAATATTAAGTATGATGAGACAAGATCATTGGAGGAGAACATCTAGAAACTAAAACATTATTATGAGAAATCAAATCTAGACTAGAAAGGCAAGGATAAGAATAAAGGAAAATGGGAAAATAAGTGAGCAAGAAGACAGGATACATGTAGCAAAGATAATGTTGCACCACGTAATAATTTCAATACATCTGGTAGAGTACAAGGAATTCGATCTATAGATCAGAACAAGGATGAAGGTTGGAAGCCTATACAATGTTGGACTTGTGGAAAATATCGTTGTAGGATAGATTATCCACAACAACAAGGTGGTAGACCGTAGATATTTAAAGTGAAGGAGGCACAAATTGTGGGAGATGTTGGATAAAGTATTCCTAGGATCTATGTAGCGTTGGATAACAGAAAGGAAGATCACTAAGAATATATTATCAAGATGGATGATGTTAGGTTCTTGTGATTTGTTAGATTGGTGAGATCAAATGCACAGGGTAACATCAGACCAATATTTGGAGTTTTAGGACCTAGCCTTCCTGGACTCATAGAGGGCTCTCTCTATTTTTTGCAAAGGATGTGAACTTGTTTGCTTTTAGGGTTTGATTTTAGGCCAGTGGTTAAGTTTAGGGTTTGTTTGTTTGTTTTGGTTGGGTAGATGATCAAGTAGAATAGGTGGAGTGAGGAAATATTCAATTCATTGGGATATGGAGTCAATAAAAGTCATAGAAAGTTCAACAATGAATCAAGGTGCATCATAGGGCAAATATAACATGGTCAAATGGATTTTCAAGGTTTGTGTGATATGAAATGAACATCAAGTTTGTGAACAAATTAGGACAAAGGGAAATTAAGAATCCTTTGTCAAATAATTTAACAAGAAGGGCCTTCAACACTATTTAGCATAAAGAAGTAATCATAAGACAAGGCACACCAATAACTCTTTGATTAAATTTAAGCAAATAAGCATTTAAGACAAACAATCCAGTGAACTATAGAAGGCGAGAAACTCATTTAAATTCTAGTGATTTCACCTTCAAAGTTAGAAAAACTTTAAGATAAACATATAACTTTAATCAAAGAAGAGGGAAATCCTAAAAATAATTTATCATAGCCATAAATATCCCCAAAACAACTGTTCAAGCATGGACAAAGGGTATGATTGAAACATAGCCTCTTTGGAAAAACCTAATTAGTGGTACTTCAAAGAAAGATCTCAAGAACAATGTTTTAGTGACATAAAACAAGAAGGGATAGCCATAAAACATATTTGATATCTACTATATTGAATCATTCATGAAATAAACAAGCTTGGGTGGGTCTAGAGAGCAACTAAGAATTCTCTAAACTGACCTAGCAGAGGAAAACATAGGGCAGTGAAGAACAAACAGAGCTAAGGTGCCTTTGAAAAAAATTTCTTAGTATAAAACCTTTGTCCTACTGCAATATAGAAGGATGAAACAACATGATACATAAGAAAACAAAAATTGAATAGAAGCACATCACCATTAACTAAGCTCAGGGATCCTGCTAGCAAGCCTTCTCCATCATCAATCGAAACAAGCCATTCACAAACTCCACAACACTAATTTCTTCTTCAATCTCCATAAAACCAAATATTTCTCTCAAAAGTCATCAAATGCCAACCTTTTAAAATGAGGCCCTAATTCTTTATTTATCTAGCAAAGGAGGGAAAAAACCCTATTTAGGGTTTGAAAATATTAAAAAAACTCGTAAATGTCATTTATGTCTAAGAGACCATGCAAGGCCCAAGACACAAAATATCTCATGAAATAAAGGAAAAAATAACTCCTAGCACCTGAATTTGGAGTGATTTTCCCCAAAAAACACTAAAATACCATTTTTCCATAAATGAGTGTCTTTTGTTGACTTTTTGGCAAAAAATGCACAGTGAGGTTTGAAAGCATAACGCCATGCACGGGAGAAACTGGGTCCACTTGCATCCAAGTTTTGATGCCCTTCCCGATGTCGGAATTTGCTCCGTGATGGCCCGTTGGAAAACCTGCTGAGTCTACTTTCCAAATTTACCCGTGGTTTTCTGATTGAGATCCATTAACCTATACAAAAGGAAAATTTCCCAAAACTGCTCTAGGCGCAATGCCAGGTCTATAAATGAGGCAGAAAGGTGAAAAATGAGGTGTTTTTGGCCTTTTGAGGGGTCAAAAATGCTCCAAATGCTCTAAATTTTGGTGATCATACTATAATTGAGTTGAGGATTCCAAAAATTCCAAGATTTCCTCCGTATAATGCCTAATATGAAAGCGTAGCACCCGGGGTGTTGCGCTTAGAGGCCTCAAAATTTGCAAAAAACAAAAATTTGTCAAAGTTTTCCCAAATTTGGTGGATGTCTTCCTCATGGGGTTTGAGAGGCCTGTAGAGAAGCTTTAGCCAAGATTCCAAGGTTTTCTTGGTCTTTTGCCTCCTTGAGTTATTTTCCCTCATTGGCATCTACCTCATTATGTTAACTATTATCTCTGTTGTCCTTATTGTTTTGATTAGTGTAAACATCATCCTCATCATCATCATTATCTCCACTGATATCATGATCATCATGATTGTTGCTCTCTTCTTTATTCGCACTACTCTCTGCACCATCATCATTTCTACTATGGGTTTCATTGTCTTCACTATCCTCATGTTCATTATGACTGTTGTCATTATTCTCATCACCATAGTTGTGCACCTCATTGTTAGCCTCACTGATATATTCATTGTTATAATCTTCATTTTCCTCCATGTTTTTTGTTTTATTTCTTACCTCTGCCTCTTCATCTTCAACATCATCATTATCATATGTTTCTTTGCCATTTTCTTGTTCACTGCCACTTCCCTCTTTTGTTTCCATATTGTCTTCTGCCTCATAGGCACTTGGCCTCTTTCACTGCTAACACTCCCTTCTTCTCCTGACATGGTGATTAGTGTTGCCTTTAAAAAACCCTAGGCCTACTTGTAAAACTTGACAGGAGGAGTAAAATGAAATGGTGGTGAAAAGAAAATCTTGAAAGTGAGTGTGATGGAGGTGTGGGCTTACGACTAATTTCCCTTTGAGCTTTGATGAAGGGTTATCTTGAAATCACTATAGTTACCCTACTTCACACCCTCCTTGACTAATAATTTCTTGCTTGGAGGTAAAAACAAAGTGTTTTCCATGAGGACTTAGGGTTTCTAGTCACTAGGGCTTTAGTCAATTTTCTTTAATCATTAAATCATGAATTTGACTGGAGGAGAGGGAAAAATATGCATCTACCAAACTTTGACTTCTTTGCAGGTCCTTGGATACTACTTGGAGGTGCTCCCTTGTGGGTTTTGCAATTTTTCAAGTGGAGGAGGCTTTCTGATCTAGCTACAGTGCCTGAATGTGTTGTCGGGTGTCGGGTCTCATGGGCGCAGTGTCTGCCCACATGCAGGCCTTCCAGGCTCCTACACGTAGTGCTAAATGGGTTTTGGGCCAGTCGGGTCATTTGAACGCAATGCTACATGATTCCCTACCTATCGGGCTCCTCCTGAGTGCAGCGCCGAGCAATTCTGGGCCTGTCGGGTCTCCTCCTGGGCACAACGTTGCACGATGCCCTGCATGTCGGGAAAGTATGGGCGAATGGGTAGCGCCTGCCTGTACGCACAACGCGCTCCCTTGTACGTGCATCACAGTGTATTTTTTCACTGCAAAATATCCCCTAAGTGTAGCGTCAGGTGCTGTAAGCACAGCGCCTACACTAAAGCGTAGCGCTAAGTAAGCTTGCCCAAATTTTTACTGAAATTCAGAAATTTTATCCTTGAGGGTTTTTGGCTCTTTTCAAATGAAAAATGAGATGGGAGGAGAGAAAAATGGCCTTTTATATCTTTAGGGAAATAAATTTAAATAAAAAACCCACTTTGCTAATGTTTCTTGAGCTTTTCCATCTGATTGATAATCCTTTGAACTTTTCGCTGTGTAGGAGACTTGAAAACTTTTGAGTGGCTCATTTCTCTTGGTGGCAGTTTCTTGAGCACTATCAAAACCTCTTTTTCTTGAATTGTGAGGTTGAAATAATGTTTTTTACCCCTCTAGACATTTTTTAGTGTGGGTGACCTAAAAAAATGGTTTCTCCCTTCTCACTGATTTTCTTGAGGCATAATAAACCTATCTTTCACAAGCATTGTATTCTTCATAATTATGTATGCTATCTCCTTTTGGCCACTTCTGATTTGCAGGTGCCATGTAATAATGATTTGATATTTCTAATGTTTCTTGGTTTTTGACACATTTATTTACACAACAACAACCTCATGATCAACTTGGCTCTCCATATTGAAACTCAACCCTATGCTTTGTTCCTTTGATCATTTGAGTGCAAATGACTGAAAATGGGAGCTTTACCCTTCTTACACTGATACTCTTTGCATTATTTCCTTTGAGGTAGTGAGATACTTTACCTTGGAAAACCCTAGAGGTCACCAACGACAGCCTCTTGAAACCTTCTGTCTATTATCATCATGGAGGCTCATTTTCTTCATTTCACCCTCTTGCCTATCTTTCCAATACCTTAGGTATTTGGGTTGTTTGATAAGAGTCATTAGTGTTGTATTCTAAGTTCTCTATAGCCCTTCCAAGTTCATTCATTTCTATTTAGTTCACCTCACATTTTTCCCTTTTCCATTTATAATTTCTAAAATTCTTCAATTCATGCTTGGTTGTGTCGGTGTGCCTCTACCCATGTGATTTGCTAACTTGGCTCCTTTCTTGGCACGCTGCTGGCCCAATCAGTCTTAGGAACCCTGGTTTTTCTTGAACCTAGGTTGCTTACTCTTTCATTTTCTTAAGTATATCTCTAATGAGGATTAGGCCTTTTACCTTACCAATTTTTCTGCTGATAGTCACCTTGACACTCCTACAGAAATGTCAAAAATGAACGTTGTCCTTTGCAGAATTTTGAACTTGATAAGGAGGTATTCCTTGGAGAATTTTTTGATTTATGTTGGAAAAACAGGTGCTGACCTTATTTCACATTTGATTCAGCTTCTATCACATGAAAAACAGTGATTTAGAACACAAAAGAGAACCCTACAACCTATGAAACCCTAATGGCCTAGTGGGAGACTCTTTTGACTTGGTCTTTGACTGAAAGCTTTGCTTGGGGTCTTCAAGTATGAAAAATAGAGTTTTTGAAAAATTGATGTATTGAAGATCCAAAATCCAATGTAATTGATTTTTCTAAAGAGCCTACACAGATAGTTTTGAGACCATCAATGTTCTGAGATATGTAGTGAACCTGGGAAAGGGTAGGCTGTTTAGCAATCCTAGATGGAAATTGGAGGGGTTAAGCATAGGAAAAACAGAGTACTTATGTTATGGGTGTGAAATACAGGATAAATATGAGTCGCATGAGCCCATGAGGGGCCTTTTGGGAGTGGTAAGCTAATCAGGGAATGGCAGAGTAGTGAAATAGTGAAAAAATTATCTTAAGGATAATGAAGGTAGTGAGATTTCTAAAACTCACAATGTTCATGAATGTTGTTTTTAGAAATCTAGGATAAATACTTAGTCATCTACAAAATGGAAAAAATTACTGATGACTAATAGTGGCTCCACTTGGGGAGGGCAGCTCCTTTTCAGGAGGTGTCCAGAACTTTAGATATCAAATCTCTAAGTTTATGAAGACTAGTTCCTTATCCATTGGGCAGATTTTTCTTCTGTCATTTGCTGATGTTTCCCTTGAAGCTATGATCTCAAAATCTGAAATATATGACTACTTCAAACTCATCTCTACCTACCCATCATACTTTTTCCTATCATTTTTTCTTCTTGTGGGTGCACTTGGACTGGTAAACCACTGACATTATTTTTGTTTTGAAAGCAAAACAAACTATCTAATTGTACCCTTATTACTTCCAAAAGTTCAGATTATGCTAGTGAACTCTTTTATTCTCTACCTAGACTATTCATCTGTCAATATTAATTTGTTTGACAGGCTTCATTCTTTAATATACTGACATGAAAATGAAAACATGATTTAAACCAGGATTAAGCTATCTGATTTACCATGGGCTGTGGCATTAGGACAAGTCACACACAGAAATTATTTTTATAAAAGAAAAAATAGAAAGTATGAGGGCTATGTTTCATCATTTATTAGGCATCCTATCTTTCTCTTTGGTTCAGATTTGAGGATTGAGAACCAACATATTTTCTTCCTAATCTATTCCTACTGACAAGTCAAGCTCAAATGATTTGACAAGCCTTCTTTCACTAACTTATCAACAGAAATTTAAAACATGTTCAACCATGATTAGGCTAGATAACTGAACAAGGCTCTTTTTCTTAACAAGAAGTGGCATTTAGGCTTGCACACTTTCATTAGTACTCTTTTTTGGGTATGGAGTTGTACCTCTTCTTTTCATCTGCCCTCCTTTTCTTCTTTTTCCTGTTTTTGTGTTTTTGTTTTTGTCAAAACAAATTGAAACTAAAGCTAGAAAAATGCTCATAGGGATGAGATTATTTGCATGTTTATCTATCCTAATCTTACTTGAAGGCATACATTCAGCTGGTGAACTCTCTTATCCAATACAACCAATCAATTATATGATTCCATGATTGATATTTGTTCAACTCCTTGAGTATGCTGGACAAACATAAGGGCCACTCCCATATTACTTGCTTTTGAACAGTGGTGCCTAAAATTCTCTTTAAACCTTGCATCAAACTGCTCTTAACATATTTCACTCCCTCTTCAAATGTCTCTAACAAATCAGCAAAGGGATCTTGAAACAATACCTGAATGTGAGGATTTTGAAAATAAGCTTGATCTAGGACTGCTTCTTCCTCCACTTGGCTAAGCTTGGGACTCTTTTGGGAAAGAAAATCCTCCTCTTCCTCATGATAATCTGCACTGTCAAACTCATCATATATTTTAATGTTGTCCTCTAACAAACCTGATGTGATTTGATAGAGTGAGTTGAATTCTATGTGAAGTTCATCATATTGATGAGCAGGAGCACTTTTTGACAATAAATCTTCCCAAGAAGGCAACACAACAACACTCATGTGATTATCAATTTATAAGCCTTCATCTGCAATTTGTAATTCAATGGAAATTGATGGCTGTAAATTTGGAGATAAGGAGGATTGCATGTCCCAAATTATTTCCTCAACCATTTCAAGAAAAGGCTTCTCATTGACAACTTGCTCAAGAAGTTCATCATCCTCCTCAACCTCAACATCAAAATTGAAAGACTGCTAATTTCCAATTACATGAAAGTTATTTCTGATGGACTGAAATGAAGTAGAGAAAAGATTCAGAGATCCCTCACTTACTTATAAAATTTCAAGGATTTCCTCATCAGTGCCATAGATGGTACGTATTGGCTAGCTATTGTTTCCAGGTCGATGAAACAAATCTTCTTCCCACAAACCAACTGCTGATGGCTCTGCAAGGTTATTTTCTTTTTTGAGCACATGATTGTCATCATATCGATCAAACTTCATAAAATCATAAAAATAAGTAGTGTTACCAATCAAGAAAATTGGATTATCAGATTGTTTTTCTTTGAATTGATCTACAAGTTCACCTTCTGATTTATGGTAGATGGGATTAGTAGGAGAAAGAACATAAATGTTTTGTTCACATGAAGGTTTAGAGGCTGGTTGCATGTTTCGCATCTGATTTATTTCCTCTTGAGTCAATGTTATAGCATCATTTTTCACCCTCATGTGATTAATGATTGTCTCTTTGGCCTTGGGCACCCTTTCCCCCCAGACTTGAACAACTTCATAAAAAACAGTGTCTAAAATCCCATACGTGAGTATGCCTAGACTTTTCCCCTTACATACGTGATTCCATTCATACTTTTCCATGTATGCCATTTAAATCATTAAAAATATATATATAATTCCCTATTTTTGAGGCAGGGTGATGGTTATTCTTGTAATTCAACCACCCTAGCCCGTGGCCCAACTGTTTCCAGCTGCTAAAACTACTTTGAGGGAGTATAAAAGCCCCTAATGTGTCTGGCCTAAGGGAGGGAGAAAATTATAGATATTATACTCTGTTGGAGCCCTATTTCAAGTCTGATATTCCCGTGTCTCTTGCACTTCCCAGGTATATTCAGGAAACCCTTGTTTCCTTGAGATGCTCATCATCCTATATGACATCTTGTGTGCACATATCTTGGAAGAATCCTAGGGAGGTGAGGGCTGGACGGATCCAGAGGACAGTCTGCTCGAAGACCGTGGAAGGATTGAGGTGATCTCTCCACTTTTCTATTATTGTACATGCCATTTATAATGAGAAGAACCATCTTGTTCCCAAAATTCACGTGTTTATATCTCTTTATATGTGTGTACAGATCATTAATTGAACATTCAGTATTGTTGTATGATATTATACATGAGTTAAACTAACATCTAGGAATAACATATGTTGTACAACTAGAGTTTCGTGTTCGTTATTGATTTCCAGGTTACAAAGCATGAGGAGTTGCTGGGGGTTTGCACCCCACGGGATCTACATCAAACTTTGGACTTTCAGTTAAGTTTTGCAACTTTTTATATATAGTTTTTAGTATAAAATATAGGTTAGGTGAGTCATTCTTGGATGGTATGCCCCTGATCTGTGAAGGTTGTTGACCCAAAAACCTTTAGGGAGTTATTTCCCGAAATAGAAATTGCGACTCCACTGGGGATCACATTCTTGTGATTTCCCTTTTAGGTTGTTTCATCTATCTTGAAGGTTTCAAATAGTTTCAATCACTTTTTCTAGTTCAGTGAATCTTTTTCCAGTTAGACTAAAGACCTGGTATCTTGATCAGGCTTAACCCTTTTTGTTTTTCCTTATTTACTTTTTGATACGCACTTTTTATTCTACACAGTCGTGTATACACGTTGTTTTTTGTAAAGGGACCCGCATATACGTAAGTTTCCTTAGCCACAGTCACGTATGCACGCTCGTTGCAAAGATGCTAAAGCACGTATGCCTGAGTGAAATTTGAAATTTTTGGTTTTAAGCCTTTTTGGTCTTGTCTGCCTATGGTGACTTATTCCTATAGTATATTTGAAGTCTCTGGACTATGTGCAGGTGATTTCATACTGCAGTTTTATCTCTTAATTTTAAAGAAAGACTGACTCATTTGGTGAAATATTTGTTTGTTGTGCTTGCAATTCTGGCTTGAGCACCAAGATATTTTTCTGAAGATTCTTGGCTGTTCTGAGTATTCAGGACAGAGAGATTTTGCTCATTTTCTTTTTCCTAACTTTATGTGTTGCTTTGCATTTTGATTTTTGCCTGTTTTTGCGTTTGGTTTTCTTGATTTCATTGACTAGGTCTTGTTGCAATTTTCGAAAAGTCTCTTTTTGAATCTTTGTAGTTTATGTTTGCCGCAAGTTTATGCTATTGTCCTGAGTTGATTTGTTGGGTTTCTTGTCTTCCTCTTGCTCATACAAATCCTGCTACGAGAGTAGCACAGTTGGCTTAGGGCATTTTGTTGAAATTTTTCTTGAAATTCGAAGTTTGCTTGACTCAGTAACTGGATAGTTTCTTGGTCTCTTTGAAGTCTCTTTTCTTTATAAAACTCAAAAGCCCAAAAAAAAAAAAAAAAATTGTTTCCCATTGCTTTTGTTTTTTTTTTTTGTTTAATGGTTTTTTTTCATATTTTAAAGCTTTGTTGAAGTCTTTATTCTTCGGTTCTTGACTTGATTGGGAAGGGAGTCTGTTAGCTCCCTGTAATTCTAGTAGATTGGTGAGACTAAAGCTGCAGGGAGAAAATTTGAACCAATTTGGGATTCTCAGATCTATCCCTCCTGAATCTAGAGAGGGATCTCTCTATAAGTGCAAAGATTTATTTATCTTTAAGGCTTTTGAATGTGATATTAGGCTAGTTATGAAGAACGAGGTCTTGTTTGGTTTTGGTTGGGCACAAATATGTGAAGGTGAAGCCTAAATGAAAGGGTGTTAGGTCCCTATATACTAGTATAGTCCCTTATTGTTGTTAGTGTAACCCCCTTATTGTTATTATTGTACCCTTGTAACCCCCATTTTATTATTATTGTGCCCTTAAATTATTAATGTTAGGTCAACTAGGATTACATTATGGCCCACTAGGATTACATTGTGGCCCCATGGACTCCTATATATAGAAAGGAGGTTTTGTAATTTGAATCATCCAAGAATTGTTCATTCATGTAATGTATTGGAGGTTGCCCCCTCGAAGTGGCTTATTTCTAAGGTGTTGATATCTCTTTTCTTCTAATTTTGGAGCTGGTTACACAACATTTGGTATCAGAGCTTTGGATTCTAGGGT
Organism: Pinus albicaulis; assembly: GCA_034641835.2. Taxonomy (NCBI): domain Eukaryota; kingdom Viridiplantae; phylum Streptophyta; class Pinopsida; order Pinales; family Pinaceae; genus Pinus; species Pinus albicaulis. Next base: position 1,085,753,520 of record CM076575.1, read on the forward strand.
TTCGCTACTCCAAACAGGTCATCGTGGAATTTTCGCTATAACTTTTTTTCTATGAAGTTTCAGACGCTGAAATTTTTAGGGTGCAAAGCCAAAATCTTGAGGAAGCTTTTATAAAAATTGCAGAGTTTGTTTCGCAACAGTTTTGGAGATATGATACGTAGATTTAGGTCTTTTGCGGGCTCGCTTGGTGCTCGTGGAATTTGCGCTATAACATTTTTCTACGAAGGTTCAAAATCTGAAATTTTTAGGGTGAAAAGCTGAAATCTTGAGGAAACTCGTAAAAAAATTTCAAATCTTGGTTTACAATATTTTTGGAGATATTATCTGTGGAAGGTAGTGATTTTTCAGGCTCCCGAATTTCATCTCAAAGAGGTGATAGTGGGAAAAATTCAATAAATCTCTCTCTAAGCATCAGCTTGGAGTGCCGTAAAAAGGTCGAAAGTACCTGAGACTTTCGTTCTTGGCTATCAATTTTAGAGACAAAGGATGAAACAGTGACACGTGGAAAGTTGTACAAGTTCGCTCTACTGAACTAGTCCATAATTAGGTCATTGTGGGAGATTGGACACAACCTTGTTTTGGAGAATCCAAATTAGATCAGACCTGTGGCATTTCAAAGAATATTTAGAGGGATAATACAGGGCTTAATTTTAGATATTGAAGATTTTTAATTACAGAGATAATCCAATTTCAATATCGACCTCCTCAAAAGCAAGAAAAAGGTGTGTATTTTTTTCCGAATTGCATAAGTCTTGTTTGAAGAATCAATTTGAATTGATTCCAAGGGCATATTGTAGAATAGATATCAGTATTGGGTTCTAAAAAATGCCCCATAAAAATAATTCAACACCCATTAAGCCTTCAGAAGGCTCTACTATGACTCATGAAGATGAAGAATTACAACATGATCTATCAAAATTACAAGAGCAAGTGCACCAAATTTCGCTCTCGCAAAGAGAAACAAAAAATGAAATGGAATTTTTGAAGAAAGGCATGGAAGCGGAGATGGATGGTTTGAAGAAATGCGTGGAATCTAAGATGGATGACATGGAAGCTAAGATCAATGAAAAAATGAAAGACAACATGGAAAACATGAAGAATGATCTAAAAGCAGACATGGAAGGTTTGACAAAGTTGATACAAGAAATGTTTCCTAATGGTGAAAAGATAGTAGAGGAAACTCGTGATGAGAACAAAATAAATGTTAATCATGACTTCATAAACTCTAATGTTGGTGGGAAGAACCACCATATTCCAAAAATGGATATGAGGAAGTTTGATGGAAAGGATCCTGTAACATGGATACTACAGATGGAGCAATATTTTGATCTCCATAATGTCCAAAACACACAAAAGGTATGCATTGCAACTTTACATTTAGAACAAAATACATTTGTATGGTATCGATGGCTTTGCTCCCGTAAAAAAATTGTCACTTGGTCAATTTTTACGGAGGAAATGATAGCACATTATGGGGATACAAAGAGCAACACCTTCTTTAGCCAATTGATAAATCTCAAACAAAAGGGTTTAGTGGGGCAGCACATTGAGGACTTCCAAAAATTGAATATAAGGGTAACTGATATTCCAGAGGAACACAGGATTAATCTCTTCATAGGCACTTTAAAGGATAACATCCAACATGAAGTTCGCGTTTTGGAACCTGATTCATTGGAGAAGGCATTCAGGTTGGCAAGAAAAATTGAATGTAAAATTATGGCGACAAGGAAGCCTACCACTCACTTCTATAAAGAAGGAAGTGTTTCTACGCCTAGATTTCCACAACCTACAAGTTTGACACCACAAAAATTGGAAGAAAAAAGAGCAAAAGGGCTTTGCTACAGTTGTGATAGCAAATACACTAAAGGTCATAAGTGTGCTGAGAAGAAATTATTTTACATAGATTGTGAAGAAGAAGAAGAAAATGAACAAGAAGAGGATATACACCGGGAACCACCCCTAGAAGAGGAAGAAATGAATCCGACCATATCGTGTAATGCACTGGCAGGAATTACCACTCCTCAAACTCTCAAGATAGAAGGACATATAAAGAAGAAAAGGGTAATAGTTTTGATTGATTCAGGTAGCACCCATAATTTTATTCATTATAAGGTAGCCAAGGAATTAAATTGTTTCCTATACCCAGCACCAGAATGTCAAGTGATGGTTGCAAATGGAGGAACTATAAATTGCTCTGGAAAATGCCATAACATCAAGCTAACCATGGGGGAATATGTGATGACTAGTCCAATGCTTTCCATTCCTATGGGAGGTGCTGATGTTGTACTAGGAGTACAATGGTTACAATCTTTGGGGACGGTAGCTTTTAATTTTCAAGAGCTTTTCTTGAAATTTTTTTCAGAAGGAAAGGAAGTCGAATTACGGGGTATTGAAGGGAAGCCAGGAAGGATAATAAGCTCTAATGGCATGACAAAGCTTCTAAAGAAAGAACAACGAGGCGTAATTGCACAAGTATGCTCACTAGAAGTTCCGACATCAAAATCATCTATTTCTGCAGATCTCCAACAAGTCTTGGACAATCATTCCAAGGTGTTTGAAACTCCCAAAGGACTCCCACCTATTCATGATCATGATCATACTATTCATTTGATTCCAGGAAGTGTTCCTCCAAACATCAGGCCTTATAGATATCCTTACTTCCAAAAGAGCGAAATTGAACGTATGATTGCAGAAATGTTAGAGGTGGGTATAATTCAACCTAGTTAAAGTTCTTTCTCTGCTCCTGTAGTATTGGTACACAAGAAGGATGGATCATGGTGAATGTGTCCGGATTATAGGGAACTCAATAAGCTGACCATTAAAGATAAATTTCCCATTCCTGTGATTGATGAATTTTTGGATGAATTACATGGAGCAATTTATTTTACCAAGTTGGATCTTCGTTCAGGATATCATCAAAATAGAATGAAGACTGAAGATATTCCAAAAACAACATTTCGAAATCATGAGGGTCATTATGAATTTTTGGTCATGCCTTTTGGCCTTAACAATGCACCTTCTAAATTTCAAGGGTTGATGAATTCCATTTTCAAACCCTTCCTTAGAAAATTTGTGCTGGTATTTTTTGATGATATACTAATCTATAGCAGGTATTGGAAGGATCATGTTGAACATGTTGATAGGGTGCTCAAACTATTGCAGGAGAAACAATTATATGCAAAAATATCCAAATGTTTCTTTGGAGTACAAGAGGTGGAATATCTGGGTCATATTGTATCTCACGGGGGTGTTAAAGTAGACCCTAACAAAATTAAAGCCATTAAGGAATGGAAAGTCCCCACAACCATAAAGCAGTTGCGAGGATTTCTCGGGTTAACGGGGTATTATCGCAAGTTTGTTAAGAATTATGGGAGAATAGCAGCACCTCTAACAACATTATTGAAGAAAGATGCATTTTCATGGACTCCTGAAGCAACTAAGGCCTTTGAGCATCTTAAAGAGGCAATGTGCCTAGCACCGGTCTTAGCTACACCAGACTTCACAAAAACCTTTATTGTGGAATGTGATGCCTCAGGAAATGGAATTGGTGTTGTTTTAATGCAGGAAGGAAGACCCATTGCTTTTTAAAGTTGTCCAATCAAAGGAAAGTATTTACATAAACCTATTTATGAGAAGGAAATGTTAGCAATACTACATGCACTAAAGAAATGGAGAACTTACCTAATGGGAAGACACTTCAAGGTAAAAGCTGATCATGATAGTCTTAAACACTTTTTGGAACAAAGACTATCTTCAGAAGAGCAGCAAAAATGGGTCACAAAGATGTTGGGTTATGACTTTGAAATAATCTACAAAAGAGGAAAGCTTAATGTTGTTGCAGATGCACTCTCAAGAAAGAATGAAGAGGTGGAAGCATTGCTTTGTGCCATTTCTATTATCCAACCAGATTGGATAACCGAAGCAAGAGATGAATGGAAGAAGGACAAAGATGTATGGACACTCATTCAAAAGTTGCAGCAAGATCCTAGTACATCTGATACATTTAGTTTGAAAAATGATTCCTTATGGTGCAAAGATCGCTTATATCTTTGTAAGAATTCCAACTAAAACAAAATATTCTTCTGGAATTGCACACTTCTCCTTTAGGAGGACACTCATGATTTTTAAAAACTTACCACAGGGTGAAGAAAGAATTTTTTTGGGATGACCTTAAATCTAATATTCAAAAGTTTGTGGCGGAATGTTTGGTTTGTCAGCAGAATAAAGCTGAGACAATTAAGACCCCGGGACTTCTATAACCTTTATCCATTCCAAGTCAACGTTGGAAGGAGATTTCAATGGATTTTATCACAGGTTTACCTAAGTCCGAAGGAAAGAGTGTCATCATGGTGGTAGTTGATAGACTTACCAAGTATGCACACTTTTGTGCATTATCTCATCCATTTAAAGCAAGTGCAGTTGCTACTACATTTATGGACAGAATTCAAAAGCTACATGGAAGCCCAAGGGTTATTGTGAGCGACAGAGATCCCATTTTTACTGGAAATTTTTGGACTGAGTTATTTTCTTGTTTGGGTACTCAATTAGCTCATAGCTCATCTTATCATCCTCAATCTGATGGTCAAACTGAGATAGTAAATAAATGTTTGGAAGGATATCTTCGTTGTTTGTATCTGATAAACAAACACAATGGGTCAAGTGGTTACCTCTTGCTGAATGGTGGTATAACACTTCCTTCCATACTGCAGCAAAAATGACCCCATTTATGGCACTTTATGGATATCATCCACCATCCATCACATCATATTTAAGAGAAAATTCGAAGGTTCAGGCAGTGGAAGATCACATCGAGCATCAGCAAGAAGTTCTCCAGCTCTTAAAGGATAACCTGAATTTGGCACAAAATCGAATGAAACAACAGGCAGATCAACATCGCAGCGAGAGAAGTTTTGATGTAGGAGATTGGGTATTTTTACGGCTACAACCATACAAACAAATGTCCTTCAAGCAAGCTAAGAAGGATAATAAATTATCGCCAAAGTACTATGGTCCTTACAAGGTGTTGCAAAATATTGGTACTATGGCATACAAATTGGAGCTTCTTGATTCTTCGCGAGTGCATCCAGTTTTCCATGTTTCATGCTTAAAGAAGGTTATAGGTGAAAATCTTCCAGTTCAAACAATATTGCCAGAACTTGATGAGGAAGGAAAAATCATATTGGAACCTGAAGCGGTCACGGAAACAAGAACTCGACAGCTATGGAATCGATCAATTTCAGAGTATCTCATCAAGTGGAAGAACTTACCCCCTGAAGATTCTACATGGGAGGATGAGAATTTTATACAGAAGCACCCAGAGCTACTCAAGCATTGAGGACAACACTTTTTTGAAGGAGAGGGGCATGTTAGGTCCCTATATTGCTAGTATAGTCCCTTATTGTTGTTAGTGTAACCCCCTTATTGTTATTATTGTACCCTTGTAACCCCCATTTTTTTATTATTGTGCCCTTAAATTATTATTGTTAGGTCGGCTAGGATTACATTGTGGCCCACTATGATTACATTATGGCCACATGGACTCCTATATATAGAAAGGAGGTTTTGTAAATTGTATCATCCAAGAATTGTTCATTTATGTAATGTATTGGAGGTTGCCCCCTCGAAGTGGCTTATTTCTAAGGCGTTGATATCTCTTTTCTTCTATTTTTGGAGCTGGTTACACAACAAAGGGTGAAAGTGAATGAAAGTGAAAATTGATTTAGCTAAGAGGATATGCAAGAAACAACTTCCAACCATTGGGCTATGGAGTCATAGTAGGATTTAATTGAAACAACAAGGTTCAAGAGTGGTCCATGGGGCAAGTCATCTATGTCTAAGGATCTCTTTAAAGTTGATTTTATGGAATGGAATGAAACAATAAGAAGGGGAAACAAACAAATGAAGAACAAAGAGCAGCCTAAGATCAAGTAAGTACTTTGAAACTATCCTGCTTTTGGCATACACTTAAGAAAGACATAAAAGTAATCTAAGATCAGCTAAGTACTTTGAAACTAGCCTGCTTTTGATGCACTTTCAATAGAAAACATTTAAAACACAAAAATAATAGCTTAAGATCAAGTAAGGACTTTGAACCTATCCTGCTTTCAGCATATTCTAAGGGAAACTTTTAAAAGCAACTTTTGGAGAAGAAAATAGAGGACAGGGCTCACCATAGACTTCCCTAGCTCTGCTTTACTTAGAAAACTTATCAAGACAACACATAAGATAACAAAGAATAGTCTAAGATCAAGTAATGACTTTGAACCTAGCCTGCTTTCAACATACTCTTAGGGAAACTTTCAGACAACCTTTGGAGATAAAACTAGAGGACAAGGCTCACCATAGACTTCCCTAGTTCAACTTTACTTGGCACAAACTGAAAATAACATCCAAGAACAATGTTTAGTTTAGACAGTAGGACGAGGGAATGCCAACATTCCTAACTGCTTGGACTGTAGTGAATCATTCCTAAATACACAATTTGGAAGAAAACATGTAGATAAAGCTTATCAGTAAGAGCAAGGTACCTTTGACAGTAAATCCTAACTCTGTAATTGCTATTCTTTATCAGAGAATATGGACAGAATGGAAACAGAAATAAAATAAAAATTTACAATAATAAAAACATCACCGTTGACATAGACTAGGATCCCATAAATCAGCTTGTATTTGATGCTTCAAACCAGTTACAATCTTCAAGTCCAGTGGGTCTCTATAGCTTCAAACTTCTCATCCCAACTTAGGTATCTTCAATTACAAATAGAACTTATAGCAGCTTCAGTAAACTATTTACAGGCAACAGATATGCAGTGACCAAGATTATCTCATCTTCTACAGAAGTATTTATAGAAGAAATGAGGAGGTGGGACGGGATAAAAGATCTTCTAGGTTCAATTAATATAATTTAATGCTTCTCAGCCTTTGAGGGGCTCAATGGAGAAACTTTCTGATATTTCCTCTATATTAATTGTTTTACATTAAGTATTAAGCTCACTGGGAAGATTTTGTTGACTTTAAGGCTCTTGGTTATCTTCATAATAACTCTGCTGACAGTCTACAATAATTTCCTTTGGTTGAATTAACTGTTCAGCTATATTGATGCAAATATCTTCTGTTCCGGCAGTAACTATGGCCTATTTTGAATGCTTTGAGGCTGCAGGTGGCTTTTGGTAGCTGAGAGGATTCAATTAGCCTCTGATGTGGCAGTGGAGGCTTCTCAGACTGATAGATATTTTTGTTTTTCTTTAAACACTGTTAATTTGATTTAATTCTAAGTGTTAGGCATAATTAGGCCTAATCTCTGTCTTTTTTTCTTCAAACTGTCTTCAATTGAGTGGATTAGGCTTTTAGATAGTCGATTTAGGCCATAATCCCTCAAAACTGTGTAAACCATCTTTAATTCTTCATCTCTGTTGTGACTGGATCTTTAACACTGATACTCTCTGTTTGATTAAATCTTGTTGTGTCTTGTTGATGTGCAGGTGGACAGAGGGTTTTAAAATGGCATTAGTGCTCATGAGGTACGGACGAAACATCGTGTTGAACCCTATAGAATGATATTCTTTGATGAATAAATGCGTGGGGGATTGTCATCCCCGGCCTTCAATTTTCTTTTAAAAAAATTGAAAAACCATTAAAACCCGCACAAAACAAGAAAAATTTAAGAAAATCCTGCGTGTTTGGGTTTAGACTACTTTGGAGGCTGAGGTTAGATCGCAGCCATTGGATGAAAGCATACAATGGTGAGGATTACTTTGCCGAGGATGAAAGGGAGACAGTTGGATAAACGATGCAAGAGATTAAGACAGGGTCGTCGATCTACAAATATCAATGGTTGATATGGATCATGGAAATATAATGTAGAGGGGGTCATATATTAACGGAGAGGTAGAAAATACAAAGAAAAAGGGTGAAAACCTTCGGCAGATGGAAAAATGCGTAAAAACGAAAGTTGGGGTTTCAGAAATAACTTGGGTTGTCGGATGAGATCGGCCACAGAGATCAATGGCTGAGAATGACTTATGAAGTCCCTTGGAGGATGGTGGAGGGCGATGAACTAAAGACAAGAATAAACCAAGATCGTTGATCTGCAGAGATCAACGACGGAGATTAATTTCAGGAAAATGGAGTGTAAATGGGAAGGGTGGTTTCGGCTGAAGAAACCGCCAGTTTCATGCAACAAAAAGGGAGATATGCGGTTTTAACTTTTTGAACGCGATATGCGTTACTGGCCGACATGTGGCCTCTTAAAACTGCCTACATCGCGTAATTTTGGATCATTAACCTTCAGGCTAAAAATCACACGAAACAGCGTGCTAGCCGTTAGATCTGGGGCATTAGATCGGATGGTCATGGAGAGAGCACGATGGAGAATAGATGCTCGGGCGATAAGATGTGAGGCGGTTTTAATCTGTACCGTCCGATCAGGGAATGGACGACAGAGATTGGATCTGGACAAAGGTAGGACCCAAAGGAGTTGGGCCTATCGCGTTGAATCTGGACCGTTGTATGAAATGGATGAATAGTCCAGATCCAATCTTGGGATCAACTAAATAAAATATGAGGTGATGGTTGGGCAGAGAATGGGTCAATGTGATCCGTTGATCTACAGAGATCAACGGTGGAGATCCGTTTAAAAATTTATACAACAGGCTCATGAAAAATAACAAAGGGAAGGGAGAAAAAATCTGGACCGTTGGATCTTATTGTATGGATGGCTCGGATGCAATTGGAAGATTGCGATTGGTGGGGGGAAAGGGAAAAGAGCGGCGATGCGAATGAATGTAGACCATTGATCTAAGGATTAGATCAACGGCGGAGAATGAATTGGAGGTCGAAAGGCGGAGGGATGGGCTTATGAAAAAGGGCAATGTGGGTCGTTGGATCTAGGCTTGGTGGGGAAAATCAACAACTGAGAAGCCATCAGGAGGTTTCCAATCGGAGGGGAGCAACAAAATATTCAAACGCACCCAATGAAATCTCCGATGCGAGATTCTGCAGATCGTTGATTGGTTTAAGATCAACGATAGAGGTTCGCCCAACCAATGAACCGTCGGGAATTTTTATAATATGAAAAAATGGGGTATTTTATGAAATACAAAGGGAAATTTGCATAGGGGAGGGTTTTATATAATGTTTTAGCACCCGATTGTGGGCTCCAGGTTTTACAAAAGAAGCAAGGAATTGGGGGTTTATAACAAAGGGGCCAATCGCATTGGGGGTTTTTAAATAACAAAAGAAATTTGCTTGTTGGAAGTTTCGATTGCGATTAGAGCTTCAGGACTTAGCGCTTGGTTCTAGCGCTAGTTTTCATGTTGGGGAAGTGGTTTGGGGGCTTAGCCGAAGGGAGCTAAAGCCTTAGCACAAAAAAGGCTCATTTTTATGATTTTTTCAAGGTTTTCAAAGGATTTGAAAGCTTCCGATAAGGCAAAAAAGGAGTTTTAAACCTTATCAAAGGGGTTTTTATGAAGGGAAGAAAGGAAAAGAGGGAAAATAGAGGAATTTCATAGGGAAAAAAGGGGATAAAATGGAGGTTAATTATGAGTGAAAAAAGGGGTAAAATGAGGGGAAAAATGGAGTTTTTGCAGCAGTCTTTTCTTCAGGAAAACAATAGATTTTTAGAATTGAGAGGAAAACAGCAGTGAAGATTAACTCAAGGATAAGTCATCTTCATAAGACTTCAAGAACTAACAATTTGGCAATAAAACTTGTTTCTTGAAGGCTTCAAAAATGATTTAGCCACCATTTTATATGACAAATTTTATAGGTGGCTAACAAAGTCTTCTTTTGATTTCGTTCTTTTATGTCAAGTAGGTTTTTGGTGCCTTTATACATTGCATTTTTTATTTGGAACTAGCTTTGTTGACTGCCAAAAAGTGATTGAACCTTGGTATCGTTAGAAATTTCTCTTTGCTTTTCTAGATCTAGCATCTTGGGATTTGCATGCCATTAGTAATTTTCATTAGGTGCACATAAGAATTTTTAGTATTTTTCGCAACTTTTTGAGGCATGTGAAGTCTGGCTATCTGAAAATGAAAATAAAAAAAAATAGTTTCATAGAACCTATGTAGAAATCACTCTTCATCGAATGGAAATCAATGCATTTCCATATAGTTTGGTTTTCATTGGTTTCTTTCTGCGTCATATAAACATCATCGGTTTCATTTCCATATGCCCTTGACATAAAATAACATCCAATTAAAATAAGCAATATAATTTAAAAACAACTAGCAATTTTTGTATTAAGTGTCATACATCAACTAGCTAGGTTGTAGGGCCTTGGATTAGGTGAGTGGAGAGTTAAATCTCCAAGGCCGCTCAAATTTTGAAACAAAGGAGTTTATTAATGAACGAAATCTAACACCGTTAGGTGGACCAGGAAAGCTTTCCTCCAGAGATTCAAGCGCGAGGGAAAGTGCAGGCAGAGAAGAGAGATACCCCCTCTCTAATTTGTTGAATCTTGACCTAAGACCGTTCTGCCCGGCTGCTGTTATGGATTGGTGTCCTTAGTTTCCCATCCTAGTTATCACACAGGTGATTGCGGGGGGGAATACCCATGGTACCTAAGGCAGACGTTGTATCACTTCTAGCAGTGCTTCTGGAGGGTGCCCTTGCGAAGCTTGGGTACTTGCACTATCAAAGGTTGTTGTTAGGAGCTCAGCGTAACTACTTCCGTTACCTTCGCTAGTAGGTCTGGGTCGTAATTACCCCAGACTACTTTCAGGAGGTCCTATTTTTCGCTTTCTTGTATTTTGGTGTCCGGTCCTAATCAGCCAGAGTGGAAATACCTAAAAGCCGGTTGCTTGGTTGTATCTTAGGGACTTTGTAGTGAGTGATTTTTTCTCCTAGCTTGCTTAGATTTATATTTTTTTGAGTCTAATAAATCTTTTAAAGTGGCTGAATGATCGCCTCGTCGATCAAGAAGGCTTTGTGGATTGTCTCCCACGAGTGCCAAGCCTTCTTCAAGAAGGCGTAGGAGTAATTCAGAAGGTGATTATCACTCGATGTTATCAGACGCAATGGAGAGAGATCCTTCGTTAGGGCTTGAAGTTTCTATAGCTAGTTCTGGTGCTGGTGTCAGTACTGAGAGGAGTACTCCACTCACCTCGAGAGTTTTATTTCCAGAAGAAGAAGAAGTAGAAGTAGAGGAGGGACCTCAACCTCTTGAATCACTTCCATCTCCTCTTTCTCCTAGTTCTCCATTTATCATCGAGTACATTGGACCTGAGTCTGAGAGACCAGAGAGCCCTTATCCATCATATTCTTACCTTTCGATGGCCACGACTGGGAACACAGCTTCAGTTGTGAGTGCTGCAAGTATTCAAACTCCTTCTAAAGTTGAAGGAGGAGGCACTATTTCTATATCTTTGATTGCTTCTAGTGTTGTTGTGTTTGGCTCTGGTCACACCCAAGCACAGGCTTCTCAATTTGGTCCCTTTTGTTTCGGAATTCCCGTTAGTGGGATTCCTCCGTTTTCCTTTTCTACTACTACAGCTGCATCTGCACCCATATCCTCTATGGCTAGTGGATCAGCTTCTTTTCAAGGGTTCCCCTTTGGAATAGAGCATATTCCTAATTCAAATCCTTCCTTAGGGTCTTTTCGTTTTACTTCCCAGACTCAGAGTTTTAATCCATGGTCTGGAGGTCAAATTTCTACTACCTTTACGGGTTGGAACCCTATCTTTACAGCAGTATGGGCAAGGAATCAGTTTCTCGCTGGTCACCAAGGGAATGTTCCTTTCTCTTCGTCAAGTGCTTATCAGGCTTTTTCTCCTTTTTCAAATGCTTTGAACCCCTATTAGGGGGTTTCTTCTTCATTCATTGCTTCAGTGGGGGGAACTAGTCCAGTTTATAGTAACTCCATGTTGGGAGGGGGTCCTTCTCCGAATTTTGGGTCACAAGGATTTTCCTATGGCCCAAATATTTCTATGAACTCTTTCTAGCAACCTGGTACCTCATCAAATCCAAGGTATTCTTTTCAGAATGTGGGGAATCCATATTGTTAGGGATGGAATTCCTAGGCCCTTCCTCGTTTACCATTTCTGGAAACGTTAAACTTGCCAGATTTGTCGAAATTGACTAACGATCCAATCCGATATAGTCTGGGGTGGCCTCCAGTCCCCACCAAACTGCCTTCAGACCTTCCAAATTTTGAAGGAAAGAATGGAGAGGATTCAACAAATCACATCACCAATTTCCATCTATGGTGTTCATCAAACTCCCTGATCGATGATTTGATTAGGTTGAGGTTATTTCAATGCACCTTAAATGGAAATGCAGCCAAGTGGTATATTGAGTTAACCGGGGGCAATTTCGCCACTTTTGTAGATTTAGCTACCACATTCCTAAATCATTTTTAGTTGCACGTCCGTTACGACGCTGGGACTGAACTCATGGCTAATTTTAAACAGGACAAGGCAACCCACATTTTTGATCATATTTAGGAATGGTGGAGAAGGAAGAGGCTCATTAAAGCCTATATTCCAAATGAATTCCTTCTGGAATGGTTTCTGAAATCCCTGCAGCCAGATATTTCGAAGGACGTATCCCTATCAGGGGTATTTTCCGAGGAATAGGTTATTTTTAGGGCCCAGCAATTAGAACTGATTTATTCTTAGTCTGGAGTCCTTAATAAAAATTTTCTTGACTCTCCTCACTCCAAATTGGACTTGTCCAAAGCTAAACATGGTCCTCATGGTGATGGACTTATTGGGTTGATCGATAGCGGTGCAGCTAACTTGCTTAGCCAATTGTAGCAGTTGTCCATACAATCTGCTTCTTCAGGTCAGGATGTGCCTTTAGTGCCAACCCCTTCCCAAGCTTTGTCAATAAATGTCATCCAGACTTCTAAAACCAAAGAAAATCAACAATCTGAAGGGAAGAAGAAAGGACGGAATAATAATAATAAGAAGGGCAAAGATGAGAAGGGCCATGCAAATAAATCCAGCGAGCATGTTGGTGAGGGTCAAAAGGATAAAAAGAAAGTGAATTTTCCATGCAAGTTATGTACTGGAGATCATCTTACTCACCTTTGCCGTAAAATTCAGGATGCGTAGCGCTTGTTAGCTCAACAGGGATCTTCAAGTTCCCAGGTTGTGTTAACAAAACCTTTTCCCCAAGGGCAATAATTAGTTGTTAACATGAATCAAAATACTGGGCTCCCTCTAGATGCACCCAGGAAGGGGAAACCCCATCAAACATATATATGATGAGTGCTCATGCAGACATCACTACGAGATCTCGTGATTATGGCCCATCTGTGTCTTCGAAAGCCAAGGGTGTTCCTAATAGTGCTGAGCCGCTTCACATTATGAGGCCGAGTGTTGAGCCCATACCTCGGATGCCAAAAGCATCTACAAAGCGTACGAAGATTAATCCAAATGCCAATGCTGCCTAGAACTACTCTATTGTACAATATCTGGGGCAGAGCCCTTGTGCTATGTTTGCTCTCGAGGTGCTCCAGTCTTGTCCAACTCAGTGAAGTGCTCTTCTCACTGCTATTGGGGCTGTTGATCCGAAGAACTCTCTTATGATTACATTTTATATGTATAATTTTAAAAAGAGACTCCCACATCATATGGATTTCCATATTAGATCGTCGTTTCGAAAGTTCACTATGTTTCAAGCTGTCATCGATGAGGGTGATTCCACGTGTGTGATGTCTCTCGCATGCTGGAAGGGGATCAGATATCCCGCAGCTGTTCCATCAACCACTCTTCTGATTGCATTTGATGGTCATTCTCACAAGCCACATGGTATTGTCTCGGCTTTGCCCATCTGTGTTGGGGGGAAAATTGTAAACATTGAGGTTGAGATAGTTGATGCAAGCTTGGACTACAACATTCTGTTGGGGTGAAACTAGATTTATGAGATGGATGCTATTGCATCCTCCTTATTTCATATTATTTGTTTCCCTCACGAGGGGAGGATTGTCATAGTTGACCAATGGGATTGTTCTTTTGTAGACCCAAATACATCTACTGACTTAGCTATCCCTTTGGTGGGTAATTCAAAACTGGCTGTTGAGAATCTAGGAGTTGGAATGTATTCTTCTTTGATGGGTAGTTTTGATATTCCACCTCCTTCCGTGCATATAAATGCAATTTCATCCTCCAGGGCTCCTATTCGAAGAGATTTCTTTAGAACTCATTATTTTTCAGACCCTTAGACCTTACCTTCCCCTACCTCCACATTAATGGAAGGTCAATTGGGTGGAATGTCATTTCTGATGTCTACAACTGAGATTACTTATAGATCTATTGTTGACTCTGCAGAATCCATTCCAGTTTCTCTTTCATCAACGGAATTGGATGGCGATGTGGCCTTGGCTTGGACAATTAGTTCTTCTTCCACCCAGGATAGCCTTGATACCACTCTTCCATCTGAAGAGGCTATCCTAGAAGCTATGACTGGTATAGATAGACCGTGGGATGATTTACATCATCGGTCTTAATTTCTACCAGACTTGAGCAAAGTTGAGTCAAATTTTCCAAGTCCTTGGTCTTCTAGCCCTATTCACCCAGTCCTGAACCCTTTAGCACTAGCATAGGTATTTTCTAAAGGGAACATGGTTGTGATTTCTTCGACTATCCTGGTGAACATCTCTAGGAATCCCAACGTTATTGAGAATGTTTTCATCGGATCTGAATGTTCCCCTGAAGAGATTTAAATTTACACCGATATATTTAAAGAGTTTAGGGATGTGTTCGATTGGTATTATGAGGAAATGCCTGGTATAGATCCATCTATTTTCCAACATGAGATCAAGATCTACAAAAATGCTACGCCTATGAGGTAAAAGCTTCGTCTGGTCAACCCTAGGAAGGTTGCAGCTATCAAAGCTGAGGTAGAGAAGTTGCACAATGTGGGATTCATTTTCCCTGTTTCTTTGACAGAGTGGGTTTCGAATCTAGTTCTGGTGGATAAGAAACAAGGGACAATTCGTGTTTTCATTGATTTCAGAGACCTTAATAAAGCATGTCTAAAAGATAATTACCCCACACCATTCATATATCAGATTATTGATGAGTATGTTGGTAATGAGATTTTCTCCTTCATGGACAATTTTTCTAGATATAATACAATTACTATCCATCCTTAAGATCAGCATAAGACTGCCTTTATTTGTCCCTAAGGTACTTTTTCTTACAAGAAAATGCCTTTCGGCCTTAAAAATGCTGGAGCCACATTTTAGCTGGCCATTTCATATGCCTTCCATGAAATTTAACATATTATCGAGGCGTACTTGGATGATTTAGCTGCTCGTTATTGCAAGAGAATTGATCATCCTTCTCACCTCCATCAAGTATTTGAAAGATGTCGATTTTACAAAATCAGGTTGAATCCGAACGAGTGTGTTTTCACGGTCACATCCAGTTAGTTGTTGGGGTTTATTATGTCTACAAAAGGGATTCGGGTAGATCCCTTCAAGGTTGAGGCAATACTTCTATTGCCTCCCCCGTCTTCTATTCTAAAACTTCAAAGTCTACAAGGAAAAGCTAATTTTCTGTGGATATTTATCGTAAATTATGCCGAAATTACAAGAGGATTCATGAGATTATTAAAGAAGGGAGTCCCATTTTTGTGGGATGACTTTGCTCAATGCTCATTTGATGCTTTGAAAAAATCATTGACCTCTACTCCTATACTGAGTCCACCTGATTATAGCAGGGATTTCCTATTGTATCTCGTAGTAGCAGAATCTACTATCGGCATGGTTTTGGTTTAGGAGGATGATACTCTTGTAGAGCATGTTATATACTACCTTAGTCGAGGCTTGGTAGGACCTGAACTCCTATATTCTCTGATAGAGAAGCTTACTTTAGCAGCTATCCATGCTGTACAGTAGCTCAGACATTATATTCTCCTTTGAAAAACTTATGTTTTTGCAGCAGTCAATCCATTTTATTTTGTTCTCAGCAGGCAAGTAATTGGGGGCAAATACAATCGATGGATTATGATTTTGCAGGAATTTGAACTTAAGTTTATGTCTGCCAAGTCCAAGAAATCATTAGTTTTCGCAGAATTAATTTTTGAGTTTCCCTGTGGAGAGGAGATAGTTTATGATGAATCCTTTCTAGATGAGCATATTTTTCTCATCTCTTCATAGGATCCTTGGTATGGGGATCTCATTGTATATCTTCAGACTGCGAATTTTCCCTCAGCTTTTGAAAGATGAGCACAGTAAGTTGCATCACCTGGCTAAAAATTACTTGATCATTGGTGATACATTATACCATCAAGGGTTCGATTTGATCTTAAGATGATGCTTAACTCTCGAAGAAGCTAAGGTTGTGCTGAATGATTGCCACAGTGGAGCTTGAGGTGGTCATTTATCTGGGCTTGATACAGCCCAAAAAATCTTGCGTGCTGGATACTTTTGGCCTTCAATTTTCAAATATTGTATGGAGTCGGTCAAACGGTTTCATCTGTGTCAAGTGTATACTCGAAATATGAGCACTCATCCAACTCCGCTCTTCCCAATTGTCACTGTCGTTCCTTTTACAAAGTGGGGTATTGATTATACTACTTGTAACCCACCTTCGGCTAAAGGTCACAAGTAAATTATTGTAGCAGTAGACTACTTCATGAAGTGGGTCGAGGCTATGCCTACTTTTGGGAATGACAGTGAGACAATAGCTCTTTTTCTCTTCAATCAAGTTATTTCTCATTTTGGTATTCTTAAAGAGATTGTCACTGATCATGGCAGTCATCTTTAGAACAACATGATGGCTGAGTTGGCTCTAAAATTAGGTTTTTGGAAAGATCATTCATCTCCTTATTATCCTCAGGCCAATGGGTAAGTGGAAGCCGTGAAAAAATCCTTGAAGACCATTCTTCAACGGAAAATTGATAAAGCTAGATCTAATTGGCATATCATGTTGTATCCTGCGCTTTGGGCATACCAGATTTCAGTAAAAACTGCAACTAGTTTTACTCCGTTTCAACTAACTTATGAGTTGGAATCAATATTTCCCATCAAGTGTGAGATTCCTTCTCTTAAGTTAGTTGTAGAGCTTCTTCCTGACACTTCTAGTCTTGAAGAACGGCTCCTTCATCTGGAACATCTTGATGAGCAACGTCGAGATGCTGCCATGATGAACGAGGCACATAAGAAACAGGTACAAGTTCAGTATGATAAAGTAGTTAAACCTAGGGTTTTCTCCCAAGGCAACCTTGTTCTAGTTTATGCCCAAGAAAAGGATGCCCCGGGGGTAGGTAATTTCAAGTCTATGTGGTATGGCCCCTTCATCGTTAAAAATTTCGTAAAAAAAGGAGCTTATACCTTGGTTGATTTTGAGGGAAATGCATTGGCAGAGCCTAGAAATGGGCTCTATCTGAAAAGGTATTATGCCTAGGCCTTGGCCTAACATATTTGTTTTTGTATATATTCTTGTTTTTGTTGTTGTACATATCTGGGTTTTCGGTCTATGAGGTGATGGTGATGTTTTTGATCTGCTTTGGTAAGTTGTGTTGGATATCATGAGTCATTATGGTTTTGCCGATGGTGCTAGTAGACACACCCAAAATTTAGCTTCCACAGCTTGGGTACTTTATTATCCATCTGGTCAGCTATTAGTTTCAAGAGGGGTCTGCATTGGTCATGCTTCCAACAATGTAGAAAAATACTCTGCAGTGATTTATCTACTCTCAGAAGCAATATCTTCGAGTGTTGATTCGTTGGTAGTATTCTTGGAATCCCAGCTGGTGGTGTCGCAGTTGAACAATACATATCGAGTCCCGAATCCTTTTTTTTTCGATTGTTTTTTAGGGTACGTTTGTTACAAAGATCATTTCAATTTATAAAATTTATTCATATTCCTTGGGCTGACAAACGAATGGCAGACTCATTAGCTAATCAAGCAATTGACTGGCATATTAATCATTCAATACTTTAATTAAATCATCAAAATCATCATGCACTTTCACACATTTGTTTCATCGCATCATAAACCGTTGTATATATGTATATATCATTAGAATGTTCAAAAAAATATACAAAAATTTGGACCCATATGTCCTACAAAATTAGGGCTTATTCCTGATCATGTTCAGTATAAAAAATATAGTAAATTCATCCGATAAAATCTATGGTCACTGCCCAACATTCGTGTTCCTATAGAACATGATCGTAGTAGCCACATGGTGGAATAACTGCACCCAGTCTCACGGTACCCTGACTACACGTCTCTGGATAGCCTCTGGTAGGTCCTCTACTACTGACATAGGAACTTGGCAAGTTAAACTCTCCAAGTTTCTCTGAACGACATGTAGGGTTCTACTAGGGTCTTCAGCATCCGCTTCACCTCTGCGACGTTTGTGCCTTGGGTATACTTCAGGACGGACTAGTACCATATACGTATCATGGTCATCAAATAATTTTGTAAGTCATTCGAAATCCAATCAAAAACATGTTTGTTTTCATTTTTCACATATATTGAAAAAAATTTTAAAAATAAAAAATTGCAGTCTTATCGATTGCGCCCCATGCTGCACCGGATGGAAGGACTAGATCTGGATCACCGCGAAAATCCATCCTAGCGTAGGGATAATCATCCACTGCGATAATCTGTTCCTCCCACCATTGGAATAACTCATCATCCCATGTGGTTCAGGGAACTTCACTTCACCCCAATCTCTTCATCAGATCAACCCACTGGGCTATTCTTGGATCTCTAGGGCCGCTGATAGATGAGATCACTTTGGGTCGAAGCCCAAGAATCTTCTCAAAGAATAATGTCATCAAAATGGTTCCATACCCGAAATTCTTTGTTTTAGCTTTCCGAATGGAGGACAATTGTTTTTTCATGTTTGTCAGTAGAGCTGTACACCAATCAAAGATGTGAACTAAGCATTCCATGACTATACTCATCTATGTCCTCGATGCCTGGTGTAAGGAAGCAGATCCTGCCACCCTACCGATGGTGAAAAGGAGAATTTTCATATGCATATTTGATAAATATTTTATTGCAATTTGATTCCCTACTTTTTGATATCCCTCTACATAATAGATTTGGACATAATCATCTACTGTAAGCCCTCCCAAAGGCTTGCCGTGCAAATCTACTGGGTCTCCTCTTCGAGAAAGTCCAATAATAAAGTAAATGTCTTCCACCTCTATGTGTATGGGCATTTGGTCAATCATGAAGCAATCTTCCTCCAGTTCCCAATGATTAACCAACATTTCAAGCAACCGAATGTTTCTTTTCATATTTGGCATTTTGAAGAATTTGAGCAATCCACAGTTTTGGAGGATATTGAGTGAATTTTGATCTCCCATGATTTCTTTATCAATGGCACTGTGCTCACACTCCCTCCAAGTAATTTTCATCCTGAAAAATTCATTCAAATTCTCATTAGGTTCATTTTTTCAAATCACAGTCTGCGCATACGTGACTTTCCTTGTGGACAATCGCGTATCATACACGGGTTCATCCACACGAACCCACGTATGCACAGAAAGCTCAATCAAAAAAAGTCTTTTCTACGGTGAAAAATCAAAATTTTTAACCTATTTATGGATGAAATTGATAATAATGATGGATTTAAAGCTTACCTGACTAATCCGATGAAGTTTTATGGCTAATTGCTCCTGTTTTGAAGAAAGAGGTTTTTTTCTCCAATTCAGCAAAGTAACAATGAACCAAATATGAGGTAAAATGTGTATTTATGCCCAGAAATTGAAATTTTTTTGAAAAATTTCTTTATGCTTGTTTTTCAAATCTGTATTAAGATGCATAACCCTATTGCTTGTAAGTGTTGGGATAGGTATATTTTCAAGTACATTTTGTTGACTTTGAGATTTTTTCCGGATTTCAAATCCATGACCGCTGACCTGTCATGGCAGGTATATGATCTTAACTAGCATATAGGTTAGAGAATTCACTTTCCATTACATTCTGCATTCTAGCCTCCATTTTGATCACTTTCCATATAGTCGATCCCATCATGTCATGAGCACTTAACCCATTTCGCTCGTCGATTATTTAATCATGACTTGGTGGTAGAGCCTTCTTTCACATGGGATCCCTAGTTAGTTCCTCACTAGCACTTGTCGCCCATGCTTCACTTTATGTAGGCTCGAGAGTCCTCTTTAGTCCTACCATGACTTACATGTTGAAGCTTCATTCTTCTTCTTATTAATTATCATTTTTCTGGCTATTGCCCTAGAGTCTCCCTGGTGTTGTTGAGTTGCAACACTGCATTGCATATTGACTACTTGTTTATCTTTGCCTTCAGCCAGCTTCATTTGGACTCGAAGTTTAAGCCATCTTTTGACCTTGACTCTTTGTAAAAAGTTAACCATTGCAAAGCACTTAGCTATTTCGACTTGACACCCTTGTTACCCATGGATGGAACACTCCTTTGAGTACTGCTTACTAGTTTCCGCCACCTTGCATTGAGCATAGGATTGTTCCAATCCCAGGAACTAGTGCATTTGTTTCCTGCTACTCATTCTATCCATTGTACCATAGCATTATTTTATTCTTTTTCAGGCTTACTATATGAAAAAGACAAAAAAATAAAATATGTTAAAAAGAGCGGGAACAGGATGTTACTTCATATTTTGATGGCAGTCACAGTATCAGTTTGTCGCCCTTGAACAAAGCACATACCACTATGTCTTTTCCTCATTTGGGATGGTTTTAGTTTTGGCCTAGGAGATGCCATAACCTTTTTTCACGAGTCAATTCTCCCCCAATTGGTTATCTCTTCCAATCATATGGAGAATTTGTTTTTGCCTCCTGCATAACAGACTTATATAGTGTCATTATTTTTTTCCATGGTCATCATGAGTCGTGCTTTTGTTCAAGGGAAGTTAAACCTGAGTCAGCCATTCTGCGGTGTCTCTTGACTTATTTTTTTAGGCCTTCCTGATCTTGTTAGTATCTTGTACTATCACATCATATGTTTGGTCCTATGCTCGTGCTGGTTTGAGAAGGTCTCCATTAACTTCTTGCCGGCAGGTTTATCTCTTATCGACTATGACATATTGCTCTGAGAGTAAACCTAGAGCTGCACCCTGGCCCTATTTACATCATTGATAGGTGACCTTGTGCTTAGCATTTGATCATCATTATGGGTCTTTGACTGAGTGGTTTTCCTTGTGTTCGACGTCAGCATACATTATCACACTTGGGATTCGTGCAGTACCTTGATTTCCATTTGACCCTATCGGTGGATATCTCGCCTCTTTGTCAGCTTTCATTATTGGTTGATTCAGAGGGTTTCTTCCATGTGATAGCTTCATCTTGTGCATGTCAGAAACGTACTTCGGATTGGTTCCTTCACTCTACTTCATTTGATTCCTTCCAAATCTTGGCCTACGGGTTACACTCACACTGGACTGATGTGGGATGCCTCAATGCCTTCCTTCTAGCAGATCTTTTCCCATCGACTCCGACTCATTGCTATGGGAATAAGGTCTAGAATTTTTTGTCAGTACCTTAGGGTTTGCAGTCATCAGTGGCAGACTCTTCATTGTCAATAGTGAGGATTCATTATTGCCTCCTGATTGATATATTCTTACAAGTGTTCAACTTCAACTCATTCATTCGCACTTGTTAAATTGTACTGGGGCACCTTGAAACTCATTATCATTATCAGTGGGTTGTCTCGAGTTTGTTAACGGTATACATTATTGACCGGTAATCAAATGATTTCTCACATGGTCGACTTCAGCTCATTTATTCCCATTGTGTAGAATTGTGCCATGGTGATCGATGAAGACCTCGGGTTTGCATCAGCATGTTTCAGTTCACTTTTGACAATTCATCCAGTTTTTTCCAGTGATGCCATCCACCCTTATATGTTACAATTTCAGTACAGCAGCATCTTATATATTGGCTCCCGAGTTGCGTGATTCTACCATGTGTTCCACCTCTTATGATTTGGTACCTGGAGATTAGTTACTTGTGAGATCAGATATCTATTACAGCATCATTGATCAGTCTTCTATATGTGATACTTGGACTTGATTTTGACTTTTACTTTCGAGCAGTGATCAGATGATTCACTATGTACTTTCCAGTTCAGCTATACTTGTATACATTTTGGATCTATAGACATGCTTTTCTTTCACTGAGCATGGGTATGCCCACCTTAGACATGATCTAACTCTCTAACTTCTTTCATTGGGTTTTTGGCAGGTTGAAATCTGGTGAAGTCCTCTCTTGTCCTCACAAGGTTCTTTCTATGCACATAATATATTTTGGCCATCATGTAGCCCTTCTGACCTCATATATTAGGGGGCATCTGCTATAGCATCATTTTTCACCCTCATGTGATTAATGATTGTCTCTTTGGCCTTGGGCACCCTTTTCCCCCAGACTTGAACAACTTCATAAAAAACAGCGTCTAAAATCCCATACGCGATTATTCATAGACTTTTCTGCATATATACACAAGTCCATTCATACTTTTCTGCATATGCCATTTAAATCATTTAAAAATATATATATAATTTCCTATTTTCGAGGCAGGGTGATGGTTATTCCCGTAATTCAACCACACCAGCCTGTGGCCCAACTGTTTCCAACTGCTGAAACTACTTTGAGGGAGTATAAAATCCCCTCATGTGTCTGGCCTAAGGGAGGGAGAAAATTATAGATATTATACTCTGTTGGAGCCCTATTTCAAGTCTGATATTCCCGTGCCTTCTGCACTTCCCCGGTATATTCAGGAAATCCTTGTTTCCTTGAGATGCTCATCATCCTATATGACATCTTGTGTGCACACATCTTGGAAGAATCCTAACAAGGTGAGGGCTAGATGGATCCAGAGGACAGTCTGCTTGAAGGTCGTGGAAGGATTCAGGTGATCTCTCCACTTTTCTATTATTGTACATGCCATTTATAATGAGAAGAACCATATTGTTCCTGAAATTCATGTGTTTATATCTCTTTATATATGTGTAAAGATCATTAATTGAACATTCAGTATTGTTTATATGATATTATACATGAGTTACACTAACATCTAGGAACAATATATGTTGTAAAAATAGAGTTTTGTGTTCATTCTTTCTTGTTTTCTAGGTTACGAAGCATGAGAAGTTGTTGGGGGTTTGCACCCCGCGGGATCTACATCAAACATTGGAATTTCAGGTAAGTTCTGCAAGTTGTTATATCTAGTTTTTAGTATAAAATATAGGTTAAGTGAGTCATTCTTGGATGGTATGCCCCTGGTATGTGAAGGTTGCTAACCCAAAGACATTTAGGGAGTTATTTCCCGAAACAGTCAAAATAGGAGGCATTTTTCTCTTTTTTTGGATAGAAGTAAAACAATTCTCCTTCTCTTGTGAAGGCTGATTTTGAGGCTGAATGTTTTCTTAAGCCTCACCTAAAAGAGATGGTGAATCATCACTTGTGCCTTCAAATATATCCTGTGGGTTTTCTTCTATTTCTTTGTTGGTTTCTTCCTCAACTAAATCCTCTAGTCTGTCATGATAGTTGTCTTGAGTATGAAAGGAATCGAGTTCTTCTATTAAATCTTCAGGATGCCAATTCCCTAAATCTTCATCAATGTCTACAAGGTATTGTATGAGGTCTTCAGATTGATCGCAGCAATTCTCAGCTAATGATAGAGATGGAAAATATTATTTATTATGTTCATAAAATACCTTGTGGAAATCCTTTAAGGAAAACAAACTGCCAGGTTATAGCCATTCATACCATTCTCTTGCCTTACCCTCTAATGTTTCCATAAACATTTTCATGAGGAAGTCCTTGTCCCATTCAACCTTTAACCTCCATACATGTATATGAAATTTCATGAGATGTAATAAGGGGTCATCACATTTTTCATCTTGAAATATAGGCATGTTTTTTTATCCAATTTATCTTAGGCATTTTATGTGGAAATCCAGGGATATGATCTCTGTTCATCAGAGCATATCTCCTTTGTATCCTTGGATCCATGTTTTTAAATCAGAAAGGGTCACTATATGTTTTCAAGTAGTCTAGAGTTCTCTACTAGTGGAGTCATTAGGTCTATTGAAAGTCGTGGAGTCGCCAGGTGGATGATTTCAACTTTGCTTTCCACCATAAACATGATTGGGATTTCTTAATGCATTCCTAGGGGATTCTTAGAGAACTAGTGGGGTCAAAAGGGCTACTAAAGACTAGTGGAGTCACTAGGTGGAGGATGCTTACTGTTTTAAGAGTGTGCTTGTTTTCCACCATCAACAACTGAATACCAATCTAAGGATGTTTGTGGGTTTTTTGAGGTCCTAAAGAATACTTAGATTGTCACAGACTCAGAAGGTCCCACCGTGATCACCATTATGTTAGGTTCTTGTGATTTTTTATATTGGTGAGATAAAATGCATAGGGTAACATCAGACCAATCTTTGGAGTCCTAGGACCTAGCCTTCTTGGACTCAGAGAGGGCTCTCTCTATTTTTTGCAAAGGATGTGAACTTTTTTTCTTTTAGGGTTTGATTTTAGGCTATTTGTTAACTTTAGGGTTTGTTTGTTTGTTTTGGTTGGGTAGATGATCAAGTAGAATAGGTGGAGTGAGGAAATCTTCAATTCATTAGGCTATGGAGTCAATAAAATTCATGGAAATTTCAACAATGAATCGGGGTGCATCATAGGGAAAATCTAGCATGGTCAAATGGAATTTCAAGGTTTGTGTGAGATGAAATGAACATCAAGTTTATGAACAAAGTAGGGAAAAGGGAAATTAAGAATCCTTTGTCAAATACTTTAACAAGAAGGGCCTTAAACACTATTTAGCATAAATAAGTAATCATAAGACAGGGCACACCAATAACTCTTTGATTAAACTCAAGAAAATAAACATTTAAGACAAAAAATCCAGTGAACTATAGAAGGAAAGAAACTCATTTAACTTCTAGTGATTTCACCTTCAAAGTTAGAAAACATTTAACATAAACATATAACTTTAATCAAAGAATAGGGAACTCCTAAACATCATTGATCATAGCCATAAAGATCTCCAAAACAACTGTTCAAGCATGAAAAAAGGGTATGATCAAAACATAGCCTCTTTGGAAAAACCTTATTAGTGGTACTTCAAAGAATGATCTCATGAACAATGTTTTAGTGACATAAAACAAGCAGGGCTAACCATAAAACATCTTTGATATCTACTGTATTGAATTATTCATGAAATAAACAAGCTTGGGTGGGTCTAGAGAGCAAGTAAGAATTCTATAAACTGACCTAGCAGAGGAAAACATAGAGGCAATGAAGAATAAACAGAGCTAAGGTGCCTTTCAAAAAAATTTCTTGGTATAAAACCTTTTTCATACTGCAATATAGAAGAATAAAATAATATTTACATAAGAAAAAAAGAACTAAATAGAAGCACATCACCATTAACCAAGCTTAGGGATCCTGCAAGCAAGCCTTCTCCATCATCAATCGAAACAATCCATTCACAAACTCCAAAAAACCAATTTCTTCTTCAATCTCCAAAAAACCATATATTGCTCTCAAGAGTCATCAAATGCCAACCTTTTACAATGAGGCCCTCATGCTCTATTTATCTAGCAAAGGAGGGAAAAAACCCTATTTAGGGTTTGAAAATATCAAAAACACTAATAAATGTCATTTATGTCTAAGAGACCATGCAAGGCCCAAGACACAAAATATCTCATGAAATAAATGCAAAAAATAACTCCTAGCACCTAACATTGGAGTGATTTGCCCCAAAAAACACTAAAATATCATTTTTCGATAAATGAGTGTCTTTTGTTTACTTTTTGGCCAAAAATGCACAGTGAGGTCTAAAAGCATAACGCCATGCATGGGAGAAATTGGGTCCACTTGCATCCAACTTTTTATGCCCTTCCCGATGTCGGAATGTTGTGAAACCAGCTCCAAAAATAGAAGAAAAGAGATATCAACGCCTTAGAAATAAGCCACTTCGAGGGGGGAACCTCCAATACATTACATGAATGAACAATTCTTGGATGATATAAATTACAAACCCTCCTTTCTATATATAGGAGTCCATGGGGCCACAATTTAATCTTAGTGGGGCCACAGTGTAATCCTTGCCGACCTAACAATAATAATTTAAGGGCACAATAATAACAATATGGCGGTTACAGGGGTACAATAATAACAATAAGTGGGTTACACTAACAACAATAAGGGACTATACTAGTAATATAGGGACCTAACATGCCCCTTTCCTTCAAAAAAGTGTTGTCCTCAATGCTTGAGTAGCTCTGGGTGCTTATGTATAAAATTATCATCCTCCCATGTAGAATCTTCAGTGGGTAATTTCTTCCACTTGATGAGATAATCTGAAACTAATTGATTTCGTAGCTGTCGAGTTCTTGTTTTCGTGACCGCTTCAGGTTCCAATATGATTTTTCCCTCCTCATCAAGTTCTGGAAATATTGTTGAACTGGAATATTTTCACCTATAACGTTCTTTAAGCATGAAACATGGAAAACTGGATGCACTCGTGAAGAAGCAGGAAACTCCAATTTGTATGCCATAGTACCAATCTTTTGCAACACCTTGTAAGGACCATAGTAATTTTGCAATAATTTATTATCCTTCTTAGCTTGCTTGAGGGACATTTTTTTGTATGGTTGTAGCCGTAAAAATACCCAGTCTCCTACATCAAAAATTCTCTCACTGCGATGTTGATATACTTGTTGTTTCATTCGATTTTGTGCCAAATTCAGGTTATCCTTTAAGAGTTGGAGAACTTCTTGTTGATGCTCGATGTGATATTCCATTGCTTTAACCTTAGAATTTTCTCTTAAATATGATGTGATGGACGATGGATGATATCCATAAAGTGCCATAAATGGGGTCATTTTTGCTACATTATGGAAGGAAGTGTTATACCACCATTCAGCGAGAGGTAACCACTTGACCCATTGTGTTTGTTTATCAGATACAAAACAACGAAGATATCCTTCCAAAAAATTATTTACTATCTCATTTTGACCATCGGATTGAGGATGATAAGATGTGCTATGAGCTAATTGAGTACCCAAACAAGAAAATAACTTCGTCCAAAAATTTCCAGTAAAAATGGGATCTCTATCGCTCACAATAACCTTTGGGTTTCCATGTAGCTTTTGAATTGTGTCCATAAATTTAGTAGCAACTTTACTTGCTTTAAATGGATGAGATCATGCACAAAAGTGTGCATACTTGGTAAGTCTATCAACTACCACCATGATGACACTCTTTCCTTTGGACTTAGGTAAACCTATGATAAAATGCATTGAACTCTCATCCAAACATTGACTTGGAATGGACAAAAGGTTGTAGAAGACTCGGGGTCTTAATTGTCTCAACTTTATTCTGGTGTCAAATCAAACATTCCACCACAAAATTTTGAATATCAGATTTAAGGCCATCCCAAAAAAATTCTTTCTTCACCCTGTGGTAAGTTTTTAAAAATCCTGAGTGTCCTCCTAAAGGAGAAGTGTGCAATTCCAAAAGAATCTGTTGTTTTAGTTGGGAATTCTTACAAAGATATAAGCAATCTATGTACCATAAGGAATCATTTTTCCAACTAAATGTATCAGATGTACTAGGATCGTGCTGCAACCTTTGAATGAGTATCCACACTTCTTTGTCCTTCTTCCATTCATCCCTTTCTTCGGTTATCCAATCTAGTTAGATAATAGAAATGGCACAAAGCAATGCTTCCACCTCTTCATTCTTTCTTGAGAGTGCATCTGCAACAACATTTAGCTTCCCTTTTTTGTAGATTATTTCAAAGTCATAACCCAACATCTTTGTGACCCATTTTTTCTACTCTTCTGAATATAGTCTTTGTTCCAAAAAGTGTTTAAGACTATCATGATCAATTTTTACCTTGAAGTGTCTTCCCATTAGGTAACTTCGCCATTTCTTTACTGCATGTTGTATTGCTAACATTTCTTTCTCATAAATATCTTTCTGTAAATACTTTCCTTTGATTAGATGACTTTAAAAAGCAATGGGTCTTCATTATTGCATCAAAACAACAGCAATTCCATTTCCCGAGGCATCACATTCCACAATAAAGGTTTTTGTGAAGTCTGACGTAGCTAAGACCGGTGCTAGGCACATTGACTCTTTAAGATGTTCAGAGGCCTTAGTTGCTTTAGGAGTCCATGAAAATCCATCTTTCTTCAATAATGTTGTTAGAGGTGCTGCTATTCTCCCATAATTCTTAAAAAACTTGCGATAATACCTTGTTAACCTGAGAAATCCTCGCAGTTGCTTTATGGTTGTGGGGACTTTCCATTCTTTAATGGCTTTAATTTTGTTAGGGTCTACCTTAACACCCTCGTGAGATACAATATGATCCAGATATTCCACCTCTTGTACTCCAAAGAAACATTTGAATGTTTTTACATATAATTGTTTCTCCTGCAATAGTTTGAGCACCCTGTCAACATGTTGAACATGATCCTTCCAAGACCTGCTGTAGATTAGTATATCATCAAAAAATACTAGCACAAATTTTCTAAGGAAGGGTTTGAAAATGGAATTCATCAACCCTTGAAATGTAGAAGGTGCATTGGTAAGGCCAAAAGGCATGACCAAAAATTCATAATGACGCTCATGAGTTCAAAATGCTATTTTTGGAATATCTTCAGTCTTCATTCTAATTTGATGATATCCCGAACGAAGATACAACTTGGTAAAATAAATTTCTCCATGTAATTCATCCAATAATTCATCAATCACAGGAATGGGAAATTTATCTTTAATGGTGAGCTTATTGAGCTCCCTATAATCCGGACACATTCGCCATGATCCATCCTTCTTGTGTACCAATACTACAGGAGCAGAGAAAGAACTTTGACTAGGTTGAACTATACCCGCCTCTAACATTTCTGCAATCATACGTTCAATTTCGCTCTTTTGGAAGTAAGGATATCTATAAGGCCTGATGTTTGGAGGAACACTTCTTGGAATAAAATGAATAGCATGATCATGATCACGAATAGGTGGGAGTCCTTTGGGAGTTTCAAACACCTTGGAATGATTGTCCAAGACTTGTTGGAGATCTGCAGTAATAGATGATTTTGATGTTGGAACTTCTAGTGAGCATAATTGTGCAATTACGCCTCGTTGTTCTTTCTTTAGAAGCTTTGTCATGCCATTAGAGCTTATTATCCTTCCTGGCTTCCCTTCAATACCCCGTAATTCGACTTCCTTTCCTTCTGAAAAGAATTTCAAGAAAAGTTCTTGAAAATTAAAAGCTACCGTCCCTAAAGATTGTAACCATTGTACTCCTAGTACAACATCAGCACCTCCCATAGGAATGGAAAGCATTGGACTAGTCAACACATATTCCCCCATGGTTAGCTTGATATTATGGCATTTTTCAGAGCAATTTATAGTTCCTCCATTTGCAACCATCACTTGACATTCTGGTGCTGGGTATAGGAAACAATTCAATTCCTTGGCTACCTTACAATGAATAAAATTATGGGTACTACCCGAATCAATCAACACTATTACCTTTTTCTTCTTGATATGTCCTTCTATCTTGAGAGTTTGAGGAGTGGTAATTCCTGCCAATGCATTACATGATATGGCCGGACTCATTTCTTCCTCTTCTAGGGTTGGTTCCTGGTGTATATCCTCTTCTTGTTCATTTTCTT
This sequence comes from Pinus albicaulis, assembly GCA_034641835.2. Classification (NCBI taxonomy): domain Eukaryota; kingdom Viridiplantae; phylum Streptophyta; class Pinopsida; order Pinales; family Pinaceae; genus Pinus; species Pinus albicaulis. The sequence continues at coordinate 1,085,783,122 of CM076575.1, forward strand.
CTTCCTCTTCACAATCTATGTAAAACAATTTCTTCTCAGCACACTTATGACCTTTAGTGTATTTGCTATCACAACTGTAGCAAAGCCCTTTTGCTCTTTTTTCTTCCAATTGTTGTGGTGTCAACCTTGGAGGTTGTGGAAATCTAGGCGTAGCAACACTTCCTTCTTTATAGAATTGAGTGGTAGGCTTCCTTGTCGCCATAATTTTACATTCAAATTTTCTTGCCAACCTAAATGCCTTCTCCAATGAATCAGGTTCCAAAACGTGAACTTCATGTTGGATGTTATCCTTTAACGTGCCTATGAAGAGATCAATCCTGTGTTCCTCTGAATATCAGTTACCCTTATATTCAATTTTTGGAAGTCCTCAATGTGCTCCCCCACTAAAACCTTTTGTTTGAGATTTATCAATTGGCTAAAGAAGGTGTTTCTCTTTGTATCCTCATAATGTGCTATAATTTCCTCCGTAAAAATTGACCCAGTGACAATTTTTTTAAGGGAGAAAATCCATCGATACCATACAAATGTATTTTGTTCTAAATGTAAAGTTGCAATGCGTACCATTTGTGTGTTTTGCACATTATTGAGATCAAAATATTGCTCCATCTGTAGTATCCATGTTACAGGATCCTTTCCATCAAACTTCCTCATATCCATTTTTGGAATATGGTGGTTCTTCTCGCCAACATTAGAGTTTATGAAATCGCGATTAACATTTATTTTGTTCTCATCATGAGTTTCCTCTACTATCTTTTCACCATTAGGAAACATTTGTTGTATCAACTTCTTCAAACCTTCCATGTCTGCTTTTAGATCATTCTTCATGTTTTCCATTTTTTCATCAATCTTAGCTTCCATGTCATCCATCTTAGATTCCATGCTAGCTTCCATGCCATTCTTCAAACCATCCATCTTAGATTTCACGCCTTTCTTCAAACCATCCATCTTAGTTTCCACACCTTTATTCAAAACTTCCATGTCATTTTTTATTGCTCTTTGTGAGAGCGAAATTTGTTGCACTTGCTCTTGTAAATTTGATATGTCATGTTGCCATTCTTCGTATTCATGAGTCATAGTGGAGCCTTCTAAAGGTTTAATGGGTGTTGAATTATTTTTAGGAGGCATTTCAAAACCCAATACTGAAATATATTCTACAATATGCCCTTGGAATCAATTCAACTTGATTCTTTAAACAAGACTTATGCAATTTGAAAAAAAAAATACACACCTTTTACTTGCTTTTGAGCAGCTCGATATTGAAATTGACTTATCTCTATACTTGTAGATCCTCAATATCTAAAATTTGGCCCTGTAGTAGTCCTCTAAAGCTTCTTTCAAATTCCACATGTCTGACTTGATTTGGATTCTTCAAGGCAACGTTATGTCCAATCTCCCATAATGACCTAATTATGGACAAGTTCAGTAGAGCGAACTTGTAAGATTTGCCACATGTCATTGTTTTCTCCTCACAATCTGGAATTTATAGAAAGGAAACTACAGTCCGTGTACTTCCAGTCACTTTTTACAGAATTTCAATCCGATGCTCAGAGAGAGAGTTATGAATATTTTCCAAGATCACCTCTTTGAGATGAAATTCAGGAGCCTGAAACAGATCTAACATCCACAGATCATATCTCAAAAAATATTGCGAACCAAGCTCTGAAATTTTGCGACGATGTTCCTTAGGATTTCGACTTCGCTCTCTAAAATTTTTTTGCTTCTGAACCTTCGTAGAAAAATTTTCATAGTGACAATTCCGCGATGACCTGTTTAAGTGAAATTCAGGAGCCTACAACAATCCCTAACTTCAACATATCATATCTCCGAAAATATTGTGAACCAAGTTCTAAAATTTTGCGACAATGTTCCTTCAGATTTCTGCTTCGCACTCTAAACATTTCATCTTCTGAAACTTCGCAAAAACAAAGTTATAGAGAAAATTCTATGATGACCTGTTTTGAGCAGTGAAACCCTAGAAGCTCTGATACCAAATGTTGTCAAACCAGCTCCAAAAATAGAAGAAAAGAGATATCAATGCCTTAGAAATAAGCCACTTCGAGGGGGCCACCTCCAATACATTACATGAATGAACAATTCTTGGATGATACAAATTACAAAACCTCCTTTCTATATATAGGATTCCATGGGGCCACAATGTAATCCTAGCAGACCTAACAATAATAGTTTAAGGGCACAATAATAACAATATGGGGGTTACAGGTGTACAATAATAACAATAAGGGGGTTACACTAACAACAATAAGGGACTATACTAGTAATATAGGGACCTAACACGGAATTTGCTCTGTGATGGCCCGTTGGAAAGCCTATTGAGTCTACTTTCCAAATCTACCCTTGGTTTTCTGATTGAGCTTCATTAACCTATCCAAAAGGTAAATTTCCCAAAACTACTCTAGGTGCATTGCTAAGTCTATAAATGAGGCAGAAATGTGAAAAATGAGGTGTCTTTTGGCCTTTTGAGGGGTCAAAAATGCTCCAAATGCTCTTAAATTTGGTGAGCATACTGTAATTGAGCTAAGGATTCCAAAAATGCCAAGTTTTCCTTCTGAGGATGCCTGAGATGAAAGCATAGCACCAGGGGTCTACGTTTAGAGGCCTCAAAATTTGCAAAAATTAAAAATTTGTCAAAGTTTTCCCAAATTTGGTGGTTGTCTTCCTCATAGGGTTTGAGAGGCCTATAGAGAATCTTTAGCCAAGATTCCAAGTTTTTCTTGGTCTTTTGCCTCCTTGAGTGATTTTCCCTCATTGGCACCTGCCTCATTGTGTTCAATATTATCTTTGTTATCCTTGTTGTTTTGATCAGTGTAAACATCATCCTCATCATCATCATTATCTCCACTGATATCATGATCATCATGATTGCTGCTCTCTTCTTTATTTACACTACTCTCTGCACCATCATCATTTCCACTATGGGTTTCATTGTCTTCACTGTCCTCATGTTTATTATGACTGTTGTCATTATTCTCATCACCATAGTTGTGCGCCTCATTGTTAGCCTCATTGATATCTTCATTGTTATCATCTTCATTTTCCTTGATGTTTTCTGTTTTATTGCTTACCTCTGCCTCTTCATCTTCAACATCATCTGTTGGAAATACTGAGAGGGGGGGGGGGTGAATTAGTATTCATTTCAATTAGAGCATTAGTTAATCTTCAATTATTTTCAATGTTTGTACAATGATAGCAGCAAACAAGAGGAACACAAATGCACACAGTTTTTAAGGTGGAAATCCACTCCAGGACAAAAACCACCTAATGCTTTTCTAATAATTCTTTAATATTTAACTCCAATTGAAAATAAAGCTCTAACTTCCTAGAATCTAGAAAAGCATTCTTCTCCAGCTCCCACAGGATGGACACTTCAATGCCCGAGATTCTTCAGTAGTCAACTGAATAGATGCCCCAACACCCAATGAGCTACAAATCACCCTAGCACCGCCCTACCACCCTATAGAAGAATAAAAGAAGAATGGACTCCCGTACCAGGGAAAATAGTCCACTTTACAATGATATAGAATGATGCAGAAGAAGAAGATATACTAGACCATAACCCCAACTTTGACACAACCACCTAATGATGATCCTAGACCTCCCAACACTTCCTCTTCAACCCTTGGCAGATACACACTAGTACAATTTGTACAATAATGTATTTACAATGACTAATTACAATGATACCTTTACAATGATTGTATGTAGTGCTGCCCACATGAAGACTTCATATGACGAACTTCTTGCTACTGTTATGCACCTTGGTTGCTGATCTTATCATGCTACCCTCTACTGCACCTTGCTTTGCTTTGCTCCCGTAGAGAGTCTTGTATTTTTCAACCTTTGACAACACATGATCTAGCTTTTTCTTGCCTTCTAGGAGCTCGATATTGAATCTGGTGTATCTCTGTTATTTCACATCCTCAATATCTGATTTTTGGTCTTGTAGTAGTCCTCTAAGTCGTCTTTCAAATGCCATAGGTCTGACCCAGTTTGGATTCTTCAAGAGAGAGCTATACCCAATCTCTCACAATGCCTTAATTATAGACTGTTTCAATAAAGAACACTTGTACATCGTGCCACATGTCACTATTTATTATTTTGGTTCTTAAATTGATAGATCAAAAATTAAAGACTATGCAATATCCGCCAATTTTTACAAAATTCCAATACGATACCTAGAGAGAGAGTTATGATGAATTTACCAAGGTCACTTATTTGAGATGAATTTCAGGAGCCTGCAAAAACCCTGACTTCCACAGATCATATCTCCAAAAATATTGCGCACCTTGATCTGAAATTTTTACAGAAGCTTCCTGAGGAGTTTGGCTTCACCTCATAAAAATTTCAGCTTCTGAACCTTCGTATAAAAAAAAATTAGAGCGAAAATTCCACGATGACCTGTTTCAGATGACCGAATCCCTTGCATAAGGAGGAAATGAGGATCACAATTTATATAAATGCTTAAGTAGAGAGGGGCTTTAACAAGTGAATGTGGGATGGATTTTAGGAGCTTAAAAAATATTAATTATGAATTTTCAATGACCCATGCCCCAACCCCATGGGGTTTTAGCTCACTAATTGGGGGTACAAACTTCAAACATGAATATATTTCAAACCGTGAAGAATTACATGGCGTGCCATATATCAACGGAAACATCTCGACAAGTAGAAACCATCAAAATAATTATTGACCCAGAATATATTAATTTGGTAGGTAAAAATTCCCATACAATATTGGGTTAGCCCCTGGTGCTGCTTGGGTTGACATCAATGACAACCGCTGGTCAACAATCTCCCCCTTTGGCATTGATGGCAACACAAGTACTCCCCCTGCGATCATGACACCTCTTCCTACAACATTCCCTCCCCCTTTGACATCAATGGCAAAGGGTAACTCCCCCTAAAACACAACCATATTGCGGACCTGTACACACTTCCACTCCCCCTGACACACAACCGTCTTGCAGACCTATAATCTAATGAGAACTTGGGAGAATCCCAAGCTTTTGAAGAAGATATTCAAATGCTTCACAAGGTAAAGGTTTAGTGAAGACATCAACAATTTTTTCTTTTGTACAAACATGCTCAAGTTTGATATTATTTTTAGCGACTTGTTCTCTAACAAAATGATATTTGATCGGAATTTGTTTTGTTTTTGAATGCATGATAGGATTCTTGGAGATGCTGATGGCACTAGTGTTGTGACAGAATATGGGAATAGGCTCACTAAATTGTACTTGAAGATCTTGCAAAGTTTTTTTCATCCAAAGGACTTGAGTACAACATGATGTTGCTGCAATGTATTATGCTTCTGTTGTAGATAAAGAGATTGAAGTTTTCTTTTTTCTCAACCATGATATGAGACAACCACCTAGATAGAATGATGCTTCACTAGTACTCTTATGATCATGAACGCTTCCTGCCCAGTCTGCATTTGTAAAGGCTTGAATAATGAGATTGTTACCTTTGGGATACCACAAGCCATATTCTTCTGTGCCCTTCAGATATCGAATAATTCTTTTGACGACAATAATATGTGATTCTTTTGGTGCTGCTTGGAATCTTGCTACTTGTCCAACTGCTTGCACAACATCTGGCCGAGAGGCTGTTACATATAGAAGACTACCAATCATAGATTTGTAAAACCTCTGATCCACATCCTTAGATGAGTCGTCGATGCTCAATTTGCAACTTGTTACCATCAGAGTAAGTACGGGTTTGCAATCTTCCATTTTGAATTTCTTGAGCATCTCCTTGATGTACTTGGCTTGACATATAAATATTCCTTTCTCTTACTGAGATATTTGAAGCCCTAAGAAGTATGACAACTCACCAAGTAAAGACATCTCAAACTCACTTTGCATCTTTGTATAAAATTTATTACTTAGTCGATCATCATTGCTACCAAATATTATATCATCCACATATACCTCAACAATTGTTAAATTATCTTTATCTATTTGTACATAAAGATTTCTATCGACAGTACCTTTCTTGAACCCTTGTTGATGTATATATCCATCAAGACGAGCATACCATGCTCCGGGAGCCTGCTTGAGACCATATAGAACCTTCTTTAACCTACATACATAGTCTTCTTTTTGTGATAGTAGAAAACCTTCAGGTTGTTCGATGTAAACTTCTTATTCTAATTCTCCATTCAGAAATGATGACTTAACATCCATTTGGTAGAATTTGATTTTTCTAGAACATGCATAGGCGAGAAACGTTCAGATGAATTCCATTCTGGCAACTGGTGCAAATGTTTCGTCGCAATCAATTCCTTCCACTTCATGTGCATAGCCTTTGCAAACCAATATTGCTTTGTTTCCAGTAACCTGCCCATCTTCATTCAATTTATTCCTAAACACCCATTTAGTCCCAATGACATTTTTATATTTTGGTCATGGAACTAATTCCAGGTGTCATTCTTCTCAATTTGATCCAATTCGTCATTCATAGCTGCTACCCAATGTTCATTCTGGCTAGCTTCCTCAAAACTACTAGGCTCAAAGGTTGCTATAAAAGAAATGTGAGCTTGTTGTAATGAACAAAGTTGTCGACCTTCATTTATGTCACCAATGATTTGATTTTATGGATGGTTCTTTTGAATCCACTCTTTTGTTCTCCTTGGAGGAGCCTCTTGTTGTTGTTCTGGTATATCTTGATGATCATTGTTTACTTCTTCCTCATTGATAGTTGCTTCTTGTTCTACAATTTTATCTGTGTCTTTTTCAGCCTCTGGCTCAAGTTTCAAATATTCTAGATCCTCATCATTACTCACTAGAACACCATCTTCGTCAAATGTAACATTTATTCTCTCCACTATCTGTTTTCTTCTTATATTATAGCATTTATAGGCCTTTCTTTTGCGTGAGTAACCAAAAAAGATACCTTAATCAACACGTGATTAAAATTTACCCAAATTTTGATCTTCTCTTTTGATATAACATTTGCTTCCGAAGATTCTGAAATATTTTAAATTAGTTGGTTTTCCTTTCCATAATTCATATGGAGTCTTGTTGCAATTATTTCTGAGAAGACTTCGGTTGATAATGAAGACTGCCCTATCAATTGCTTGAACCCAGAATTTTTCATCCAATTTTGAGTCCTTCAACATTGTTCTACCCATTTCCTGTACGGTTCTATTCTTTCTTTTAGCAACTCCATTTTGTTGAGGTGTTCATGCTGTTGAAAATTTCCTTTTTATTCCATTTTCGTCACAGTATTGCTGAAATAATTTGGAGGTGAATTCTCCACCATTATCTGATCTTAAACACTTTATTTTCAAATTAGTTTCATTTTCAACCATCTCCTTGTAGATCTTAAAGCACTCAAATGCTTCAGATTTTTTCTTTAGGAAACTGACGGTTGTCATCCTGATATAGTCATCTATCATTAACATGAAATATAATTCTCCATCTAAGCCTTTTGTTCTCACAGGACCACATAGATCAGTATATATCAATTCCAATGGATGTGATGCAAAGTTTTCTTTTGTTTTAAATTGGAATTTTGTCTGCTTGCCATGCCAACATGCCTCAAATAGTGTGTTGGAAGGTTTTGATATTTTTGGCATTCCTCGTATTGCTTCCTTTTTTCTTAGCATGACAAGATTGTCAATGTTTATGTGACCCATTAGTTTGTGCCATAACCAGCTTTCATATTCTTTAGGTAGTAGACATGCTTTAGTTGCTTCATCCAGAATATATATGTCGTTTGGAGCTCGACTTGATGTAGCCACAATTTTACCATACCTGCCTTTCTTGATTTCACATTTTGTGGAGTTGAATAGCATTGTGTGTCCTTAATCACACATTTGTCCAACACTGAGCAAATTGTGATTCATGTTTTTAACCAATAGAACATTATTGGCTATAACATCTTTTCTTCCAAGAATGACGATACCTAATCCTATAACATTTGAAGATCCATCATTTCCAAAGGATATGGTTCCATCCTTCTTCTCTTTCAGAGATACAAATTTATTTCTATCTCCAGTCATATGCGTTGAGCAACCGCTGTCAAAATACCACACATATTTATTTTTTTGAGCCTTGAGAGCGAGAGCACAATTATCAGTCTTCTTCTTCTTCCATGTTCGTTCATTCTGTGGCTTCGGAGATCCTTATCGGGGATTTTCAAGTCTGCAGTCTCTGGCTACGTGTCCAAAGTTATGACATTTGTAACATCCCATATTATTTCTTAAATGTTCAAATATATTGATGTTTTTTTGAGCCCTGGGAGGTTCATATTTGAAGAATCTCTTGGAATTGTATTGTTTCCTAGGGTACGTTCGACATTCTATAGCTTTATGACCAAATTTTCCACATGAATAACAATAGCCATGAAAAATATGTTGGTACCTGGATGAAAATATTCTTCAAGGAATCGTCTTCCAAGGATGTGCTTGCGAATATTGTCCAATGAAGTCTTAATGTATGTCAGATATCATAGGTTCATTGTATTTTGTTGTAGAAGGTCCTACTTCTTCTTCTTTGTAATCGAGGCCAATTCTTTCATTGTAAGATCGTTGATTGTTGATGAGTTCTTCCAATGCCCTTGAGCTATTGGCATAGTTTTGGACAGTTTTTCCCTTCTTCACTTCCTTACGCAGTGAGACTACTTCAGCTTCTAATGCTTCCCTTTCTTGGTTGTTTTCTTCCAGCTTCTTTTGAAGTGACTCTTGATTACATTTGCGTTCTTCAACCTCAATTTTCAGACCTTGAACTTGTTCTTTAAGAGTACTGGAACGGATCTTCTCAGCATTGAGCTCTTTTATAAGCTTGATTTCCTCCTCATAAAATTCTTCTATGGTCAACCCTTCTTCTTCATTGTTTGATACTTCTTCTTTATTGTGCTTGGCCATAAACAATACATTCTCATTGGCTTCTTCTTTGCTATCACTTTCTTCATCGGATGATGAGATATCTTCTTTAGAGAGAAATTTCCTTTTGGATCCTTTTTTTTTGCCTTGCTTGTTGAATTTCTTAAAGCCTTTCTTTCCTTTTGAGTTTCCATCACTTTTTTTTGGACATTTTGCTACGAAATGCCCAACCTCACCACAACTGAAACATATCAATGGAATTTTACCTTTGAATTTTCCCTTACCAGGTTTTAGTTTTCTCGTAAAGTAAGCATATTCTTCATCTGAAAGACCTTCTCCATCATATCCCTTTTCTTCACACTTGCAGGTCCATGTCATTTCAATTGAAGGTTGTTTGTCCTTATAGGTTTTCTTAGATGCAACAAATGCAGTTTCTATATTTGAAGTACCCTTTTCTTCATCAAGTCTCATTTCATATGCTATGAGAACTCCATGTAATTCTTCCTTGCTGAGTTTGTCCAAATTTGCATTGTATTCTAAGACTGATACCTTTGGGTTGAATCTCCCTAGTAATGTTCTAAGAATCTTCCATATAATAGTTTCTCATCAACTGGCTCTCCCAATCCTTCCAAAGTATTGGCTATTTCATCAACGTATTGGAAGTATGCAACAATGTTGCAATCTTCTTTCATTCTGAGTTGCTCAAATTTTGTTCTATAGATTTGAAGCTTTGCTTCTTTGACATTTGAGTCACCTGCATATATATTCTCAAGCTTGTCCTATAAATTTTTGGCAGTTTTACAACCAAACACCTTATGATAAGCAGATTCAATAAGTCCACTGATAATAATATTCTTTGCTTTTGCATCATTTACCAAATTCTTCTTACCTTGTTCATCTGTAGTTGATGTAAATCCATTTTGAACAGTGTCCCATACTTCGTAACCTTGCGCCAAGAGATAGACCTCCATTCTTCCTTTCCAGAGTGCATAATTATTTTCATTGAATAGAGGTACACCATTGTTGGTATGCTCCATGACCTCCTTCCAGCTGTTAAACTGCTATTGAAGGAACCAAGCTCTGATACCAATTGTTGGAAATACTGAGAGGGGGGAGTGAATCTGTATTCCTTTCAATTAGAGCATTAGTTAATATTCAATTATTATTAGTGTTTATACAATGATAGCAACAAACAAGAGGAACACAAATGCACAATGTTTTTAAGGTGGAAACCCACTCCGAGACAAAAACCACCTAATTCTTTTCTAATAATTCTTTAACATTCAACTCCAATTGAAAACAAAGCTCCAACTTCCTAGAATCTAGAAAAGCATTCTGCTCCAACTCCCACTGGATTGATGCTCCAACGCCCAATAGTATTTAGTAGTCAATTGAACGGATGCCCCAACACCCAATGAGCTACAACTCACTCTAGCGCCACCCTACCACCCTATAGAATAATAAAAGAAGAATGGACTCCCGTACCAAGGAAAATGGTCCACTTTAAAATGATATAGAATGATGCAGAAGAAGAAGATATACTAGACCATAATCCCAACTTTGACACAACCACCTAATGATGATCCTAGAACTCCCAACACTGCCTCTTCAACCCTTTGCAGATAGACACTAGTACAATTTGTACAATAATGTATTTACAATGACTAAGTACAATGATACCTTTACAATGATTGTATGTAGTGCTGCCCACTTGAAGACTTAATATGATGAACTTCTTGATACTGTTATGCACCTTGGTTGCTACTCTTGTCATGCTACCCTCTGCTGCACCTTCTTTTTGTTGAGCATTGAAAAAGGTATGAATTCACCATGTGTTTTCTCATTCTTTTACTTTAAACATAACTCTTTCTACTCTAGGAAGGTGATTTATTGCAAAATTATGGTAGAATTGAAAGACTTATGTTTATTGTAAAAAGTAACTAAAAACTGCCTTTTATTGTCAAAAACAGGAATCAAGTGAGGTGAAAAACTATACCATAGGCGAGGCTAAAGTAGGAGTAACTGTTGTTCCTCCAGTGATAGATCATATCCTGCCAAAGAGAAGAAAATTAGAATGCATTGCTAAGAAAAGGCAGGGGAAAGCACGGCTTCAACCAAAGAAGATCGAGTGATAGCTAAATAAAGAAAGGAAGTGAATCCCTCAGGATCCTTCAATCCCGAGGGATCACTGTTCAAATATTATCTCGTTTCTTGTCTTGTCCATCGAAATTGTTATATAAGGCAATGCCTTTAGAGATTGAAGGAGTCGAATCATTGATTAAAAAACATTTCTCTTGTAATTATGCACTTTATTGACTCTCGTGATCAGAGAGCAGTCGTTGTAAATGATTTTTATGTTTTATTAATACAAAGATGCATTTTTGTTCCATTTCTCAAGCTCTGAAGTAACCCAGCAGTGTTTCACTGGTGCTAAGGGCCCGGCCCTGGTGGAATCGATCTGTTGTTTGTATTTCTATCCTTTAATTATCGTTGTGTGATAATTGTGTTCGGTTTTATTACAATTGCAGAGTTAATTGATCACTGTTGAATTGCTTATTGGTATTGTTGTGTTGCGTTAATGAATTACATTGCTATTTCATTTCAACAAGGATCTTAATTCCTATATTATTCATCTTTCCATTGCTTATAAAGCTTTGCTGTTCAATATTTAACTCTATTTGATGTTCCATTGGATTTTTGCTCATTTCGATTGCTACTTAATAACGTCTGCTGTCGACAGGGTTTGGTGTTTAACAGAGTTTGTTAGTCTATCTCATTTAAGTTAAGATTTGATTCATTGGTTAGCATTTGCTGTTCAATTCTAGTGTGTTGTTCATTTCTAATTCATTAGTTTCAAATTTCAGAAAGATTACTTATTTACATTGTTACAGTTGTTGTTCATTTCTAGCTCAATACGTTTACAGAGTTTTCCTTAGTTCAAGTCTATTTCTCTTTAATTTCTTTAAATCAAGACTGTCAACTGTAGAGAACATTGGTTATTGCTTCTTCATTCCCAGAATGATTGCCTTGTTCCAGTTTGACTTCAGTTGCATCAATTTCTAAAGAAACGAGTTATTACTACTGTATCCTTGATTAATGTTTTGCAGAGTGAATAGTTAAGTTTCAAAGTATTTGAGTTCATGTTATTGTAATTAAATTTCTCTTTCAAGCATCTATTTACTGTTGTATTTAGAACAATATACTACATCTCTCACAACATTACTCTTAGCTCAAATTGCAACCTCAAATAGAGTACACTCTTGAAACAAAAAGTCATTCTCAGATTGATAATTAATGTAGGATAAATAAGCGTTAAAAAGACACCTCTTATACTCCAACATTTTGGCGCCATTACTGGGGAGAGTGTATGCCATTTAGAAGGAGTGATGCACATTTGATTTTTTTCTTCTTGGGAAGAATTGGGTATTAAAGACGGAAGGTAAGAACCTGCACACTGAGCAAGGAACATACTTGATCACAACCCGCTTCACAGCAGAATTGGGTGAACTTCTTTCTTTAGGTAGGAATGAAGCCTTGTTTTTTTGAATGAATAGAAAAGTTTAAAAAAAAAAAATTCCACCTAAATCCAAAAAACCTAAGGGAGCGGTGACCCTTGGGAGAACAACTTTCGTTGATGAAATCCTTAAGAGAACTGAATCTCAGCCATCAGTAGGACCTAGAAAATTTATTTATAGACAACCTACTAGTTCCCTTCAGGCCACAGAGTCACCATCTGTAGCCTTTGCTGAGATACATAGTCAAACATAAGAAATTGAGCAATATTCCCAAGAAATTGAGAATTCTCGCCTAATTTCTCCACAAGAAGGGAACTCTAGTAATCTCCGCGAAGGAGAAGGGGAAATAGGAGAAATAGAAGAACCAAAATCTCCTATTAAAATAGTCCAAACAATGAGCAGCCCAAATAAGGGAAGTGTTGTCAACCTCATTCAAAACAAAGAACCTGAATCTCCTCAAACAGTAGGCCAACAAAGAACACTTATTATTCCATATCAAGGGAGTGTTTTCAAGGTCATTCCTATTCCTTCTAGTTAGCCTAGGAATTCCCTTGAGATCCCAGAAGGATATTGGCACATATTTTATCAAATGGCCTAGAACCATAACTAGAACCAACAAACACCTCAGCAAACTTCCACACTACAATATCCAATAGTGGATACTGCAGTTAATGCGCCCATGAAAGCCATTCATCTTCAACATATTCCTACATTTCATGGCTTGGCATCAGAAGATCCAGATGCATTTCTATTTTAATTTGATGTATTATGCAGGGGGTATGACTATACCACCGATCCCCAAAAATTAAAACAATTTCCTTCCACATTAAAAGGAGCAGCGTTGCGATGGTTTATGGGGCTAGGTGGGGGTGTTATAAGTGATTGTGATCAGATGAAATTTGTGTTTCTAAAGAACTATCAAGATTATTGCAGGTCTCGGGAACTAAAAGATGAAATATTTCAAATGAAAGCAAAACCCAATGAAACTCTGGAAGAATATGTGGAACGGTTTCAATACAACCTCGAGAGATCTCCTTATGCATCTTTACCCTTACCTGATAATGTGCTGAAAACTACATTAATTAGGGGGATGAAGGATCAATGGGTTGAAACATTAAATATTGTGGGAAAAGGTGATATATATCAGGAAAGCTATGCTAACATTATTGATTTATGTATCAGGAGTTCGAGAGGCAATACAAGGCTAAAATCAGCAGAACGTGACATGATCACAAGGGATAATAAGACCTCCAGTGAAGGTGTAACTCGTGCAGAGATTGGAAATCTACTGGAAGATTTTAAAATAGATATTCTAGGGACTCTAACAACGCAGTTCTACATTATGCAAGCCAAACAAAAGCAAGCAGAAGCAGAAAAAAATTTGGCAATATTCTGTCCTAAATGCAGGAAGAAACACAGCCACAAAGAGTGCCCGCTGGATATAATAAAATTTTGTGCCATTTGCACGAAAGATCACCCCACAGAAGGATGTCCCTCGCTTCCTGGTTTAAAATCAGTCTATAAAGAGGAAGAAGAAGAATCAGAAGTGGTATGCTTACTTAATCAGCACCGCAATGGCGGCCATGACAATCAGGTATGCCAACTGATCCATTCTCTTATTTTCAGCCTCCTCAATATAATGCTCATAAATATAATGGAATGTGGCAAAATCAGCCACCTTTCCCCAATTGGTCACAACAGTCATTTCCTACATCATCATGGCCAAATCAAACAAACCAAACTAATTGGCCAAATTTTCCTTTCTACCCACCGTTTTGGAAAAACAATGTTTATCCAACACAATGGTCCCCGTCCACTTCGCAGAGTCAAGCCTGGAAGTCAAACTGGAAAAGACCTAAAAATCAGCCAGCTGGAACAATTCCCCTCTCTCAACCTACACTGCTAGCTCCCCATACATTACCACAAAACCCCTAGACCAATTTAAGACCACAACTCCCAGCCCAACCCAACCCAAACCCAAATAATAGGCCAGTTCAGTCTGTCCAAATAATGGAACTGCCAGAATTAGAAACTAAACTGAGGGAGTGTAATGACCTTCAATTTAGGTCTGGGCACATAGTAGAAATAGAGGGAGACAAAAATGTTTACACTGAAGATCCGTTACCTGTAGAACAAACATTGCAAAAAGAGAAGGTGGTTCAACAACAAACTCAATATCAAACTCCACAAAAAGCAACCACCTCTTCTCCACCATTTCCAAAACGATTAATCATACCTCGCCCATTAGAATATCCTAATTTTGATCTTCTGGGAGAATTAAAAAATTTGTGTATAAAAATCCCTCTCCTCCAAGCTATCCAAGACATCCATATTTATGCAAAAACCATTAAGGAACTGTGTATAAAGAAGCCAAAGAGGAGAACAACAACCAACCCAACTATCCAAATAGTCGGCACTCTATCTGACTTATTATCAAGGATGGAAACACCTGTAAAATATGAAGACCCAAGAAATCCTATAGTGACAGTGAAAATCAATGGGCAATTGTTCCCAAATGCCTTAGTTGATTTGGGAGCTGCAATCAATATCCTAACAACCACCACCTGTCAAAAACTTGGAATTACATCATTAGAACCAACAACAACCTTATTATAATTGGTTGACTGATCAATAGTCAAACCAGAAGGTACACTACAATATGTAATGGTATCTGTAGATTCCTGGGAATACCCTGCTAACTTCCTGGTTATCAACCCAAAGAATCGGCTAGATGGACACCCGTTAATTCTAGGTAGACCTTGGTTGGCAACTGTCGATGCTTATATTGGTCGTAGACAAGGCAACATGACAATAACAAGGGGGAACTATGTCAAGAATTTAGCTTCATATCCCCCAGCCCAACCAAGCCTATCAATAATCAAAACAAGGAAGAAACATGTATCATATCTTATGGAAAATATGAGATCACCATTAACCATAGAAGATGCCCTCGATTTTAAAGATCAAACAGAGGATAATATCATTAATAGTTTTATTAACAAACCACAAATAAGATCCCATCTACAATGTCAAATGATCAAGGTTGCATTTGATAATAAAGAAGAAGAAGATCCACTAAAAGACATCCCTGATCAAATAATACCCACTACTTCTGTGTACAATAGTAAGATTATGGAAATTGAACCAGGCAAAACTTTAAACATTAACAAAAATCTCAGTGTTGAACAAGAAAAGAAGACAATCCAATTACTACAAAAATATAAAGGAGCCTTTGCATGGGATTATCTAGACATGAAGGGAATTGACCCCCAATTATCTAAACACCACATTTATACCGAAAAAGATGCAAGACCCATTCGCCAACCCCAACGAAGACTAAACTCTCACCTTAAAGATATTATGAAAGCTGAATTACAAAAGTTGTTGGATGTTAATTTCATTTACCCAATATCTGATAGCAAGTGGGTCTCCCCATTAGTAGTGGTACCAAAGAAGAACGGAAAGTGGAGAATATGCGTAGATTACCGAGAACTCAACAAAGAAACCCAGAAAGACCACTTTCCCCTTCCTTTCATTGACTAGGTATTAGAGACATTGGCAGGAAAGAAATTCTTTTCTTTCCTAGATGGCTTCAGTGGGTACAATCAAATCGAGATTGCCCCTAAGGACCAAGACAAAACCACTTTTACCTGTCCTTGGGTGAAATTTTCCTACCGAGTCTTACCCTTTGGCCTATGCAATGCCCCTGCTACATTTTAGAGGGCCATTCTCAGCATCTTTCCAGATTTAATAAATGAAGGGCTCAAAGTATATATGGATGACTTCACACCTTACGGAGATGATTTTGAGCTAGCATTAGAAAACATGGAAAAGGTGTTGCAAAGATGTATTGACAATAGGCTTTGTTTAAGCCATGAAAAGTGCCATATGATGATGACCGAAGGAATTATCTTAGGACATTATATTTCAGCAACTGGAATTCAGGTGGATCCAGCCAAAATTTAGATAATTTTGTTAATACCTACACCCACCACACAAATAGAGGTACGTATCTTTCTTAGATTTTCCGGTTATTATAGAAGATTCAAAGAACATTATTCTCGAATAGCTGCACCTTGATATGCACTAACAGGAAATGTTGATTTTATTTGGACAGATAAATGTGACCATGCTTTCAAGGATTTGAAAAAGCTTGTATCAACAGCCCCAGTGCTGAGGGACCCAAATTGGAATTTTCCATTCCAAATTTCATCTAATGCCTCAAACACAGCGATTGGAGCAGTGCTTGGGCAGGTAGAGGATAAGAAACCATATGCAATATATTATATCAACAAAAATCTATCTCCTGCCGCACTAAACTATACTGTGACTAAGAAAAAAAAATTAGATGTAATACATGTTGTAAATAAGTTTAGACATTATATAACTGGGTATCCTGTAGTTTTATATACTGATCACTCTACCATTAAATTTTTAGCAAATAAACCTGTTACAAATGGAAGAGTGACAAGATGGTTGATTTTATTGCAGGAATTCGATATTACAATTAAATATTGACCTCGAAAAGAGAACCCTATAGTTGATTTCCTGTCACGAATGCCAAATCCAACAGATGCAGCAGCAGTCGAAGACCACTTCCCAAATGAACTTTTGTTCATTTTTACTGTTAGAACCCCATGGTATGCTGATATAGAAAATTATTTAGCAATAGGTAAATTACCTAAACATCTAACCCTTAATGAACGAAAGCAGATAATACAGCGTGGTACCCGATTCTCTTGGATTGAGGGCTACCTGTTTCATATAGGGTCAAATATGAAAATTGAGAGATGCATCCGAGAGGACGAAGTATTTGATATTCGGAAAGCATACCATGACGAGCCATGTGGTGGAAATTTTGTAGATCGTAGAACTGCCCACAAGGTTTTACAGATAGGCTACTATTGGCCTACCATTTTTAAAGATGCTAAAAAATTTGTGCAGGCCTGTGATAGATGCCAAAGGGCGGGTCACCCTGGACAGTCCAACGAAATGCCTTTGAATCCACAATTATTAATTGAACCATTTGAACGCTGGGTGCTCAATTTTTTTGGTCCCATTAACCCCCCATCGAACCAAAGAACATACATCCTAGTTGCAACTGAGTATGTCACTAAATGGGTTGAAGTAGAGGCACTTTCGAAAGCTAAAAAGGACTCTGTAATACAATTCCTTTTCCAAATATTTGTGTGATACGGCCTCCCAAGGGACATAATCACAGATGGAGGACTGCAGTTTGTGGGTAATAAACTTGCTGAAACATTACAAAATTACCAAATTCAACACAAAATTACAACCCCATACCACCCACAGGAAAATGGCCAGGTAGAGAGCACGAATAAAGTGATTGAATCTATGTTGACAAAAACAGTTGCCTCACACAGACATGACTGGGCTTACAGATTACCAGAAGCCTTGTGGGCGTACCGAAAAACATAGAGAGGTACTATGGGGTATTCACCATATCAATTGGTATTCGGAAAAGAGCCCATATTTCCAATAGAGTTTGAAATTCAGACATTAAGAACAACCCAAGAGGTGGTTTAGATTTAAATGAAGCCCAGGCCAAAATATTATAGCAAATAAATGAGTTAGATGAAATTATGCTCTCTTCTCTTTAGCACACTACGTTAATTCAACAACAAAGAGCAAAATGGCACGACGCCCTGATCAAAGAAAAAATCTTCCACGAAGGAGATTGGGCACTCCTATATGACTCCAGGTTTCAGGATTTTCCATGGAAACTCCAGACATGATGGCTTGGACCTTACAAGATACAAAAAGTGCATGATAATTGCACTATTACATTAACCACCATCGATGGATCTAGACATTCCTTCAAAGTATACGGTCATCGAGTGCGACTTTACCATAAACCGCTTACTCAAGAATCCTTCTACTAACAATTACAGGAATATTCTACCATGCAAATTCTTGCTGAAGGAGATAACTCCTCCTCGACACCCATTCATTAAATCATTTCTTTCTTTCAGAATTTGTACATAAAGATTGTTCTCTTACTTTTCTTGTTTTTTTTTTTATGGAATTCTATTTTTTCAACTGTTTGTATTCCGCTTATTGTGAATTTTTGTTGTTCCTTTCCAAAGGAACAACATTTTTTCTATTCCTTTCGAAAGGAACAGCAACATTTTTGCGAGTGTTTTTTCTATTCCTTTCGAAAGGAACAGTAGTTGTGCTATTTATTTTTGTTATTTCACAGATTTTTTTTGTTGTTCCTTTCGAAAGGAACAACAATTTCGCAAATTGTTTTTGTTGTTCCTTTTGAAAGGAACAACATTTCCACAGATGATTTCTGTTGTTCCTTTCCAAAGGAACAACACCTTTTGAGTGCATTTTTCTTGTTTTAGAACAACATTTTGAGGATTTCTAATGACTCTTCTAAAGGCAAACATACTATTTATACAAGATTACACAAATTAAAGCTTACTGGAATCAACAAATCTAAAGAAATTGTCATTTTTTTAAGAAATTGTTTTGTAGTGATAAGAAGAAGAAAAAGGACTTAACCACCAATATTACTATGTTGTCTTACTATCACTAAAATTAATATGATCGATTATCTTTATCATGTTGGTTCTTCCCCAATTTTTTATAACTTTCCTTGATTTTTATTTATTGAGTAAGAATAAGGGCATATTCTTTTCTATTGAGATGTTTAGACTTCTTCCACCATCCCTACTCTTAAGGAGTGTTGAGCCATCCTTTATATATAAGTAGGAAAGTGCTATATGAAAAAAGAAGAGAAAAAATATTTATATATATCACTAACAATTCTGTGATATGGCAGATGGAGGATAGGGGGTCTCATCAAGAGCCAGCCTACCATGATCATAAGGAGGTAGTGAAGTGGCATTCCCATCATGGCCACCACACTAGGGATATGGTCCAATGGACAATTTGAAAAAAAAAAAAAAATTTCGTTAGAACAGGGGGTCTCATCACGAGCCGGCCTGTCCACCTTTCACTTATTTCCGGTGAATGGAATTGTGATTTATCTGGTCCCCAAGCCAGCACAATGGCCTCCATTATGACATCACACAACACTTCCCTAGGCAAAAATAAAGGATAATGGTTCCAAGGGTGATAAAGCAACTTTTTCAAGGTCATGGACACCTGTGGGCAACAGAGCTCTGCTGATGGTATTGGAGTCACATTTTTACAAATCAATAGTAATGTTAAACCCTTTTTCACATTAGTTTTAGTGGGTAATAAGCGCATTAGTGCTTGTGTTCACATCAGCTGTCCCTTTTCCTTATCTTTGAATCATTACAAATGTTTCTATATCTATTTACAATTTAATCACATGCATCGATTTCAGTAATGCAATAATTTGATTGATTGTATCATAAGTATGCATGCTTTTTCCTGTTGTACAACTGTTGTGCAGTACTTTCCTCTCTTATTTGATGGTCAAGGATGACCTATCATCCTCTAGGGGGGGCGCAGATGCCTCTTAATGACTGCATTCAGATCAAATCCCTTTTTTATTTACCTGCACGCGAATCAAATCCCTATATTATTGGTAATAACAAAAACTTAATGATATTATTCCAATCTACTATGATGTGCTATTCCATTACATTACTGTGCATTTGTAAAGAATTAACAGTGTGCAAAGAAGATGGGAGGATGACCAATTCGTAGCGAGCCACAAGTGCTAGTTGTTTCTGATTCTGCACAAGAAATTCTGGAAAAATTGGGATGGATTACATACCTCACAAGGCTACAAAAACCTCATGAAACAGTAGCTATCGATTTTTTACAGAATTTGCAGGAAGGTTACTCCATGCTTAGGGGTAGACAGATAGTAGTAACAGATGAAATAATTTCAGAGGTGTCTGGTCTACCAGCAGAAGGAACCATATGGACTCATAAGAAGGTCAGGCTTCAAGAAGCCATGAACATTTTCCAGGAAGAAGGACAAACATTGGTCGTCAAAGGCAAAGGAGTTCAGCCGGAATCATTGGGAGAACCATGGAAAGAATTGGAAAAAGTAGTATAGGCCTATATAACATGTGATGGAAGAAAAGACGTGGTAAGACCTCGCCACATTAAGTTATTGGTAGTATTAAAGCAAAAAATTACTATAAACTTGCATGCATTTTTAAATTCCTTACTGCATGATGTTGCCTGTAGTATAAGAAAAGCTTGGCACACAAACATGGTGGTAAGCCACCATTCCTTAATCAGATTGATAGTAAGTTACAGCCTTGCCCAACAACAGACTAGTTGGGAAGAACTGATATTTTCAATTGATGGGGGATTAGCCTTACCTGCCCTGAAACGAAAGAGAATGGCTAGCACAGTAGTAGAGCCATCAAAATGTAGACAATCCTCCCATTCAAAAAGAAGTAGGGGAATGATAGAAGGCCTTCGGGTAGCAGTAGCCAACCCTTGGAATTTCCCAGCTCGGAGGATGAACAACTCCCACAACTGGAAGGAGGGAGTCCTCGCACTGATGAGGATGAAGAAAAAATGATCCACCACACCAGTGATGAGGAACAAAGTCACCACACCAGTGGTGAGAAACAAAGCAGCGCAGGAGAAGGTAATGATGAAGAAGAGGGAATTGAAGAATAAGAAGGAAGTCCTCATACTAGTGTAGAGGGAGAGATTCGCTACTATGATGAGGAAGAAGGTAGTTATCATACCTGTGAAGAGGACGAAGATAATCACAACAATGAGAATGAAAGAGAAGGAGCAAAGCCTTCCGAAACCACCAATGCAATTTCGGCACAAAGCCCTTTGCAAGAGGACCAATTGGACCAAATTTTGGCCAACATGAGTGAATATGTGCAGCCCCACAGCCCACTGAACCTTAATGTTGATATCAACCAATTACACGAGCAAGTTGTTGTCAATAAAGAAAAAGCTGAAGGAATGTTGGATGAAATAGAAGGAGGAAGCCCTAATGGAACAGCAGAATTAGCTGGGGTTACTTCCCCTGAGAAATATGGATAGGAAGAGGTGAACACTGAAGCAGTGTTCCAAACTAAAAATTCTCAGGGAACATCAGAGCCAATTGAGGTTATTTCCCCTGAAGAATGCAGTTGGGAGCATATGAGCACTGAAGAAGTGTTCCAAGAAGAAAATAGAGAAGCAAGCCCAACCGAAGGCACAACTGCTGAGGAACAAACCCCCGTTGAGCAATTGGGTTCAGAAAAAGGAACAACCGTTCCATCAAGGAAGAGAAAGAAAGTAACTAAACTTGAAAAACTTTGGAGGGAGCAGAAAAAGCTTTAGAGGCTAGTGGAACAACTTAGGCAGACTATTAGGGTTCTTATAATGAAACAAATTCCCAAATGAACCGCAAAGAAGAGAAGCATAGTCACCAAATGAGCCTCGAAAAAGAGGAAAGTGGCCACTAAAACAAAGCCCCAAGTTGTAGAGACTATGGAAAACCAGGCTGACCCTAATCATGAAGATATGGAATAGCAGGCAACTGTTCTAGATGTAGCTATTCCAGATGGAGAAAAATCAAGTGAAAATGCACAAGCCTGTAGTCAAAACACTTTTAGTGATCCTACATTAGCCAAACTCCAAGAGGAGTTGGCACAGACTCAACAAGAAAGGGAAAAACTTGAAGAAGATACTGTCCCTAGAAGAAAATACCAGGAGTTGCAGCAGTAGATGAAGATCATCCATGCAGTAGAGGCTGAAGCCTATGAGAAGTGTTGGAAGGCAGAAAAGAAGGCTGAAAAGGTAATGAATAAATTAAAAATAGCCCAGAATCGAATAGATACTCTCTACTCATTATACACAGATGTTTTAGCTTGTAGATTCCCTGCCAAGAATTATACTTTGTTTTTATTAGAGAGATATTTATAGTTAAAAATTAAAGCAGTTAGGGTAGGAAAATCTATAGAGTTAAACACTATAGATGATTTTGTAAAATGCTGCAAACTCTATGGGGTTAAGGTACAACGTCTCTTGTGTGAGTTCTATTTTCATAATCTCATATTGGAAAATGATATTGAGACAAATCCCAGCCCTTTTGTGGGTGACATCCAATACCAAGCATTTATTTCAGTTGTTGTTAATCAGCTAAAATGGGTCAGAGCCTATAATGTTTTTCAAAGGCAAGAAAATGAGTTAGACTTGTGGGTTAGGAGTGAACCAAAACACCCCTTACAATTATGGGCTAGGCAGAAGAATTTGATGACAAGAGAAGGTGTTATCTAAGCATTGGGGCCTGTCCATAAAGCGATTGTCTTGAATGGGATAGAATATTTTCTATCTATTAGAAACCAAGCCTACATAGTAGCTAAGGTCCGATGGGGAATTTCCAATCAGAATATTCAAAATAGAGAGCCATTTAACTATAAAAATTTTGGATTAGTTGCAGACTGCTTGGTTCTCTATAGCAACCTCATTTTGAGGGAAGGCCCATTCTGGCTAGGGTGTAGGTTTCGAAGCCCCATTGCATGGTATTCTGCAGCAAAATATAAAGCCATCTATGAAATACCTGAAGGACAGAAAGGGCATGTCTTCGAAGCTTTAGCTGCAATGCATGGTTTTAGGCCTTTTGATGAAAAACTTTCTCCAGCTTATTCTTTAACTGCTTTACATGTAAATTTGAAAAGCAACCCACTTGATGAAGATGATGACAACTTACTTGATGAAGTTGTGCTTGAGAGAATATGTTCCTGATGAAGGAAATATGATGTTTCTACAGTGTGTACAGAAGGCAATGAAGAAAGGAATTCAGAATGTGCTCAAAATATGATGAAAAGAGTATGTCTCCTTGTATACGCGGATTGGCCTAGGGGAAGTCGCGTATGCACGTGGAAAATAACGTGCCAAGTCGCGTATGGGCAAAAGCGCTCAAAAAGTGCAAAACCAAGGGTAACCACCATGGTATTGACCCATGGTATTGGGTAATGATCCGCCTAATTGACCCCGTCCAGGTAGTTTTGGGCTCATGGTATTGTTTTGGCCCATGGTATTGAAAAAGGGGGCTCATGGTATTGAAAAAGGAAAACCTATATAAGGAGAAGAAATTCATTGTGCAAATCATAAGTGTGGGTGCAAGATGTCTGAGCTTGAATGAATACTTCTCTTTGAAGTAGATCTGAATGGAAAGGGTTACACTTGAAGATAAATCTGAATGTATGATGCACCAATGATGAAGAAAGGGATCTAGATATGAAATGCATTTTTATTTGCTAGATCTGATTATGGAAGGCTTAGATCTGTGATGAGGCGAACATCTAGGCGAACATTTGTCTGAAGTGAAAGGGTAAATCTGAACTGAATATCTGATCTGATGAAGTATGCTGCTCTGTAATGATTGAAGATCTATACGCTACTTCGCCGCGGAGGAAGCGTGTATATACGCGGCTTCGCTAAAGAGAAAGCGCGTATGCGCAATGAAATTTATACTGAGGTATACGCTGGTTTGTGTGGACTAAAGCGCGTATATACACGACATCAGTAAAGGGAAAGCACGTATGCAAACTAGGGTTTGCTGAAGCAAGGGGTATGAAATATCTGATCTATTCTGCTGTGTTTCTGCTATCTGATCTGTGTTGATATGTATCTGTTGGTGACGTATGTTTGTGCTTAAAAGTATGGAAAGGGTCCAGTATGAAAATATGATGAAATGTGGCCTGCAAGCGGTGTTCTATTAAAGTTGTTGGATCCAGTGTGAAAATTGATGAAACGTGGTCCAAAGGGGTGCTGAGGGTTGTAGCCTTCAGTCAGGGGGTTGTAGCTCCCTTCCAGGTGAGGCTGGTAAACGAGATCGGGGGGTCGTAGCTCCCTTCCAGGAGAGGCCGGTAAACGAGTCAGGGGGTTGGAGCTCCCTTCCAGGAGAGGCTGGTAAACGAGCGCAGGTGGGTGCCTGCGTGCTGGTCAAGTCTGCGCCAGCACATATGTTGTAATATGTTTTCTCTATAATAAAATATTGAAGGCTGAGCAACTGCAGCGGTGGTTTTCTCCCGACTTGGGTTTCCACCTAAAAATCCCGGTGTTCATGTGTGATGCTTTGTGTGATGATTTATTCTGTTCTTACTGCACATGTTTACTGCTTATTGAATATCTGATGAATAAATGAAGGAATGATTTAAGTGAAGAATTAATGACATAAATAGATATCTGTGTATACGCGAGTTTCGTAAAGGGTATCCGCCTATATACGCAAGTCTGGTTCAGGAAAGTAGCGTATGCATTTTAGAAGCAAGAAAAAGTGAAATTTTTGAATATGCAGTAAATACTGATTCACCCCCCCCCCTCTCAGTATTTTTCCCAACAATTGGTATCAGAGCGAGGTTCTTCTGCATAAGCTTGATCGCTTGAAGGAGATCCGTCGCAATGGGAAGTCAAGAAGGAGTAATGTCTATAAAGCCACCTCTATTCAATGGAAGCAATCTGATTTTCTGGAAGGTACGAACAAAAGCATATCTGCAAAGTCTTGGTGCAGATGTATGGGCAATCGTGCAAGAAGGTTATCAATACCCGACAAATATTCCTACTGATGCAGCTGAAAGAAAGAAGTATGAAATTAATGCCAAAGCAGTGAATGTCTTATTGGGAAGCATGTCTGAATCAAAATTTTCTAAAGTGATGCAGCTACATTCAGCAAAAGATATATGGGACAAAATCATTCTAAGCTATGAAGGAGACACAAAGGTAAAAAGTGCAAAACTCCAATCTCTGAGAATTGAATATGAAAATTTGAAGATGCATAGTGATGAAAGTGTTGCCAGTTTCTTTCTTCGTCTAGATGATATTGTAAATCGGATGAGAAATTTGGGTGAAACCATAATCGATACTACTCTGGTGGAAAAAGTCTTAAGATCCTTGACTTCAAAATTTGACTCTAAAGTTTCAGCTATTGAAGAAAGGCAAGATTTGCAAACTCTTACTATTGTTCAATTACATGGTATTCTGACTGCTTTTGAAATGAGACAAGGAGGTCCTTCCCAAATCAGAGAAGCTACTTTTAAGGCATCTACAAAAGGAAAGGAAAAGGAAGTTGTCAAAGAATCCAGCTATATATCCGATGAAGAAGAAGCGAATTTCGTGAGAAAGCTCCAACTAGGTACCGGAAGATTCAAAGGTAAGCTTCCCTTCAAATGTTTTGAGTGTGGAAAAGTTGGTCATTATGCTGCTAAATGTCCTTATAGAGAAAAGCATGGTAAAGGGAAACAATTTGAGAAGAGAAAGAGTTATTATGCAAAAGAAGATGATGATGAAGTGTCCAGTGAAGATGAAGAAGATTCTGACCAAGATCTGAAAGTGCTCATGGCTAAGAAGCAAAAGAAGAATGATACTCAAGGAAAGGAGATACCTCATAAATCATGTATAGCAAAAATTGAAGAAGATGAAACAGATTCTGACGAAGATCTACAAACACTCATGGCAAAGAAGAAAAAGGAGAAGGCCACTTGTAATACTCTTCTTTGTGCAAACAATAGTAAAGATAGTGAAAGTAAAGTTGTGGATCTAGAAGAAGCTCTCAAGATTAAAGAAGAAGAACTACAAAGTTCATACAATAAGCAATAAACTATCTATAAAGAGATGATCTCACAAATGAAAGATCAAATAGAAATGTTGAATGAACAGGTGGACAAGTATCAAAGGTTTCATACTTATGCATCCAATCGAATTAAAGATCTAGAAGCAGATCTTGAAAAATCACGCAAGAAGAATGAAGGACTTGAAGCTGCTATCATCTATCTGCAAGCAGAGCTAGAAGCATCAAGTAAGGAGAATGAGGAACCTCTACAATCCTTTGAAAAGGAAGGCCTTGAAGCAGAAATTATCTCTCTCAAAGAAGATCTGGAAAAATCAAATAAGAAGAATGAAGAGCTAGAACAAACATGTGAAGAAAACGAAAATTGGCTGAAAGAAGAGATCTTAAATCTGAAGGATCAAGTTGAAGATGGAAGAAGAAAAGAAGAAAGCATGACAAAGCAATGTCAAGCCTTGGAGGTTGAGGTAAACATTCTCAAAGGTAAATTGGAAGAAAAGGTAAAACTATTGAGGTTTCATGATAGTACTAATATTCTGGACAATAGTCTGAGTAATGAAAGGTCTCCTGCTATCAAACATGGTCTTGGTTTCCATGAAACTGTTAAAGGGGAATCTAGCTCACAAGGAAGTGCCAAAAATTCAGAAGATCTCAATGCAAAACCTGATGTGTTGAAAGAAACAAAAGATCAACCAACAATCATGAATTCTCAAAAGAATTCATTCAAGAACGTTGAATGTTTTGAATGTCATAATTATGGGCATGTTGCAGCAAATTGCAGGAGCAGATCATTTCAGCCACAAACAAACAAGTTCTACTCAGAAAGGTACTCTAGCTTCTTCAGGGGATATTGTTTTTCATGTAACAAGTATGGACATAAAGCAACTGATTGTAAAAGGAGGAAGAATAGAAATACTCATTATGATTCTTATGTTTATTTCTATGGCCACATGAGATGTTATGCTTGTAATAAGTATGGACATGTAGAAAAAGAATGCAGGATGAACAGATCTGGGAAAGTGGACAATTTTCAGCACACTGTTGGAAAGCTCAAGCAAATTTGGAAAAAGAAGGAGGACCGATCAGAAACGTAGGGAATTCAGACCCTACTGCAGTCATCCGCTTTTGGAAGCTTACTTCTCTGATTGACTGCAGGAATGATGTGGGATACATTAGGAGATTTAGTAATGTATCATCACAGGGGGAGCAATGCATGATGACTCTCATGGTTGATTTGATTATTCTGGTTAGATGTATTTCTGACAGTGTATCTGGTGTGAAGAAAAGACAGGAACAGAAGGTAAATTTGCAGAAGGAGATGAAGGTGTAAAATTTTCTATATTACACTTTCCATACGCGAGTTATATTCACAAAAGTCGCGTATACACGCGAGTTTCAGCAGACACAGTCGCGTATGTATTGATGATAAAAGAATTTATCTGATAACTAAAGATCTGGAGCAGAGGTCCAGGGGGAGCATCAGTCTGACTGCTGATGATTGCACTGTTAGCATTATTCTGGTTATACTCATAATAATGAAATGATACATGGGTTCTTGTGTTGAACATTATGAATGAAGCCTGGTTGCTTTATGATGAAGAGCACTCGTTGTTGAGAGGAAAGTCTTATAATTCAGAGATGAGGACAGATCATGGCGAGAGATTGTTGTTGATGACTTTCTCGTTGAAGGTGTCTCAGATTGCACAAGTTAAGGAAGCACCTGGTTTAGGGAAGTAGCAGGTTGAATTCTAATGGTTGCATTGTTGGAAATATGACTCGCTTATTTCTTTGGTCTTGGTGATACTCATGCTCAAATGATGATGATTTGGTACATGGATTATTATGATGAGATTTTTGAGCCACAGTTTATTTGATAAGTATCTTTGTGTGGATGAGTTGGATATTGTTTGTTTCAGATCATATAGAGTTTGGTTGCTATGGTTGAGATCTTTTTGCCTATATATGTTACTTCATGTTACATCTTGAATATCATGGTGATTTTGGACCACATGGATGATTGCTGACACATATCCGAAGATGTTGTTACGGTATGATAATCTCTTTTGGAAAGAATGTATTGATGCCGCGAAAGGATCGAAGACTTGGTTACTAATGGGCTTATGCTACAACCATTGGATTGACGCTTGAAGACACAACTACACCATTCTATCTATCTGTAGTCCAGGGAAGCATTCAAATGTCTCGGAAAGAAGCTGAATCATTCTCTACCATATGATAACTGTGATCTCGTTGAAATTCTTTGAAGATGTTCCTATTACGTTGGTTTCTCAACACAAGGAGTACGCTAGTTCCCCGCATTTAAAACCGCTGCAGGAATAATTGGGTTTACAATTTTTGGTTGGTTTAGCTCTTTCAAATTTCACCACGCCGCTTTGGTATCTCTGATACTGTTTGGTATCTCTGGTGGTGTTCCAGTTCTCATAATTCTATTTCTAATGTTTTGATGAAGATGCCTTGATGATTTGTTGGTGGAAGTTTCAGGATGCACAATCTAAGGGGAGCCTTAGTCATTTGGAAAGATTGCTTGGTTGCACAGATTCAGGGGGAGCATTAGTTTTGCTGAGTAGAATGCATTGCTGGCATTATGGTGGTTCTGATATATGATCTCTCTTGAGGTCTTGTTGGTATTAATTATGAAAATTCATATTTGTATTTTTGATGAAAAGGTCATGTTGAGACCCTTGATGTAAAATCTGTAATATTCAGTCATGTATGAACTTGTCAAATTTGTAAACCCACTTGGTTGGGTAGCTGAGTCAATTTTTGTAAACCCACTTGGTTGGGTAGCCGAGTCAAATGTGTAAACCCACTTGGTTGGGTATTTGAGTCGCATATGTAAATCCATTTGGTTGAATCTTTGATGTAAGTATGAGTCCTTGGTGATAGGAAGGTCATAGAGTCATGTACTTCATTGAAAAAATATGTTTGAACATTCAGCATGAAGTCAGGGGGAGCATGGTAACTTCAATGTACATCAGTTCTACAGTGATCTTCTTTCTACATGAGGAGAAAAACCTTGTGTTGGTTTTGATCCGCCCTTTGCCCTTGATGTCAAAGGGGAGAGTGACATGGTGTGGTGAATGAAGATAATGTGATGTGCCCTTGCCCTGATGTCAAAGGGGGAGAGTGTCATGGTGTTTGAATGATGCCAAAGTGGAGAGAGGACATGGAAAATAAGGAGAAATGACATGGGTGTCATTGTATTCTAATGTATCTATCTCATGTGGTGATCAAACACCATCATGGCTGCCATCAAGTCCAAAGGGGGATATTGTTGGAAACATGATGCGTGCAGCTGGATGACGCTAAACCCACCTAATGAAATAAGATAAACAACATGCTAAGCCCTGGACATATGTTGTCCTTGATGGCAATCCACCTGATGAAGTTATTCTTGACTTGATGGACTTGGTAAATGATGTAAATTCGATGTGATATGATGTTTATATGATGCTGAGTGTTGTCCTTGAAAGGCAACCCACTTGATGAAGATGATGACAACTTACTTGATGAAGGTGTGCTTGATAGCATATGTCCTTGATGAAGGAAATCTGATGTATCTATAGTGTGAACAAAAGGCAATGAAGAAAGGAATTCAGAATGTACTCAAAGTATGATGAAAAAGAGTATGTCTCTTGGTATACGCGGATTGGCCTAGGGGAAATCGCGTATGCACGCGGAAAAGAACGTGCCAAGTCGCGTATGGGCTAAAGCGCTCAAAAAGTGAAAATCTAGGGGCCCGTGGTATTCAAGGCTCATGGTATTGAAGAAGGCGCCCGTGGTATTGAAGGCTCATGGTATTGGTGCCCGTGGTATTGAAAAAGGGGCTCATGGTATTGACAAAGGGTAATCATATATAAGGAGAAGAAATTCATTGTGCAAATGATGAGTGTGGGAGCAAGATGTCTGAGCTTGAATGAATACTTCTCTCTGAAGTATATCTGAATGGAAAGGGTTACACTTGAATGATAAATCTGAATGTATGATGCACCAATGATGAAGAAGGAGATCTAGATCTGAATTGCTCTTGTATTTGCTAGATCTGATTATGGAAGGCTTAGATCTGTGATGAGGCGAACATCTAGGCGAACATCTGTCTGAAGTAAAGGGTTGAATCTAAGGTGAATGTCTGATCTGATGAAGTATGCTGCTCTGTAATGTTTAAAGATCTATACGCTACTTCGACGCGGAGGAAGCGCGTATATACGCAGATTTGCCGAAGAGAAAGCGCGTATGCGCAATAAAATATACACTGAGGTATACGCTGGTTTGTATGGACGGAAGCGCGTATATACGCGACATCAGTGAAGGGAAAGCGCGTATGCAAACTAGGGCTTGCTGAAGCAAGGGGTATGAAATATCTGATCTGTTCTGCTGTGTTTCTGCTATCTGATCTGTGTTGATATGAATCTGTTAATGATGTATGGTTGTGCTTAAAAGTATGGAAAGGGTCCAGTATGAAAATATGATGAAATGTGGCCTGCAAGTGGTGTTCTATTGAAGTTGTTGGATCCAGTGTGAAAATTGATGAAACGTGGTCCAAGGTGGTGCTGAGGGTTGTAGCCTTCAGTCAGGGGGTTGTAGCTCCCTTCCAGGTGAGGCTGGTAAACGAGATCGGGGGGTCGTAGCTCCCTTCCGGGAGAGGCTGGTAAACGAGTCAGGGGGTCGTAGCTCCCTTCCAGGAGAGGCTGGTAAACGAGCGCAGGTGGGTGCCTGCGTGCTGGTCAAGTCTGCGCCGGCACATATGTTGTAAGATGTTTTCTCTATAATAAAATATTGAAGGCTGAGCAACTGCAGCGGTGGTTTTCTCCCGACTTGGGTTTCCACCTAAAAATCCTGGTGTTCATGTGTGATGCTGTGTGTGATGGTTTATTCTGTTCTTACTGCACATGTTTACTTCTTATTGAATATCTGAAGAATAAATGATGGAATGGTTTAAGTGAAGAATTAATGACATATCTAGATCTCTGTGTATACGCAAGTTTCATAAAGGGGATCCGCGTATATACGCTAGTTTACTGAAGTAAAGTAGCGTATGGGTTTTAAGGAATGAAAAAGTAAAAATATTTGATTATGCAGTAAATACTGATTCACCCCCCCCCCTCTCAGTATTTTTCCCAACAATAGGCTTTCTTCCACCAGGAAATAAAATTTACCAAT
>CM076575.1:1085814257-1085900927 GCA_034641835.2 Pinus albicaulis
TAATTTCTTTAAATCAAGACTATCAACTGTAGATAACATTAGTTATTTCTTCCTCGTTCCCAGATTGATTGCCTTGTTCCAATTTGATTTCAGTTGCATCAATTTCTAAAGGAATGATTTATTGCTACTATATCCTTGATTGATGTTTTGCAGAGTGAATAGTTAAGTTTCAGAGTATTTGAGTTCATGTTATTGTGATTAGATTTCTCTTTCAAGCATCCATTTACTCTTGTATTTAGAATACTATACTACATCTCTCACATGATTGCTCTTAGCTCAAATTGCAGCCTCAAACAGTGTACACTTTTGAAACAAAAAGCCGTTCTCAGATTGATAATTAATGTAGGATAAATAGGCATTAAAAATACACCTTTTATACCTCAAAAAATTTTCTTTGCTGCCGTAGAAATTCTGGTCCTTTCCAACCCTTGACAACACATAATCTAGCTTTTTCTTGACTTCTAGGAGCTCGATATTGAATTTTGTGTATCTCTGTTATTTTAGATCGTCAATATTTGATTTTTTGTCCTGTAGTAGTCCTCTGATTTTTCTTTCAAATGCCATAGGTCTGACCCAATTTGGATTCTTCAAGAGAAAGTTATACCCAATCTCTCACAATGCACTAATTATGGACTGTTTCAGCAGAGTGCACTTGTACGATGTGCAATGTGTCACTATTTCTTCATTTGGCTCTAAAATTAATAGATCAAAAATCAAAGAATGTGCAATATCCACCAATTTTTACGGAATTCCAATCTGATACTCAAAGAGAGAGTTATGAAAAATTTACCAAGGTCACTTCTTTGAGATGAATTTCAGGGGCCTGCAAAAACCCTGCCTTCCACAGATCATATCTCCAAAAATATTGCGCACCTTGATCTGAAATTTTTACATCATCTTCCTTAGGAGTTCCGCTTCTCCTCATAAAAATTTCAGCTTCTAAACCTTTGTAGAAAAAACTTTAGAGCGAAAATTCCACGATGACCTGTTTCAAATGGCCGAATCCCTTGCATAAGGAGGAAATGAGGATCACAATTTATATAAATGCTTAAGTTGAGAGGGGCTTCAACAAGTGAACGTGGGAGGGCTTTTAGGAGCTTAAAAAATATTAATTATTACTTTTCAATGACTCATGCCCCAACCCCATGGGGTTTTATCCTACTAAATGGGGGTACAAACTTCAAACATGAATATCTCTCAAACTGTGAAGAATTACATGGCGTGCCATATATCAATGGAAACATATCGACAAGTAGAAACCATAAAAATCATTATTGTCCCAGAATATATTAATTTTGTAGGTCAAAATTCCCATGCAATATTGGGTTAGCCCCTAGTGCTGCTTGGGTTGACATCAATGACAACCGCTATTCAACATCATCATTATCATTTGTTTCTTTTCCATTTGCTTGTTCACTGCCACTTCCTTATTTTGCGTCCATACTATCTTCTACCTCATAGGAACTTTGCCTCTTTCACTTCTAACACTCCCTTATTCTCCTGACATGGTGATTAGTGTTGCCTTTAAACAACCGTAGGCCTGCTTGTAAAACTTGACAGGAGGAGTGAAATGAAATGGTGGTGAAAAGAAATTCTTGAAAGTGAGTGTGATGGAGGTGTGGGTTTATGACTGATTTCCGTTTGAGCTTTGATAAAGGGTTATCTTGAAATCACTATAGTTACCCTACTTCACACCCTCCTTGACTAATAATTTCTTGCTTGGAGGTCAAAACAAAGTGTTTTCCATGAGGACTTAGGGTTTCTAGTCACTAGGGTTTTAGTCACTTTTCTTTAATCATTAAATCACGAATTTGACTTGAGGAGAGGGAAAAATATGCATCTACCAACCTTTGACTTCTTTGTAGGTCCTTGGATGCAGCTTGGAGATGCTCCCTTGTGGTTTTTGGAAAATTTTCAAGTGGAGGAGGCTTTCTGCTTTAGACGTAGTGCCTAAACATGTTGTCGGGTGTCGAGTCTTCTGGGCACAGTGCCTGCCCGTGTGCAGGCCTGTCAAGCTCATATGCGGAGCGCTGAATGGGTTTTGGGCCTATCGAGCCCTCTGAGTGCAGCGCTACACGATTCCCTACCTATCGTGCTCCTCTTGAGCACAACGCTAGGCAATTCTGGGCCTATCAGGTCTCCTCCTGGGTGCAATGTTGTACGATGCCCTGCTTGTCGGGAAAGTCTGGGAAAACAGGTAGCACCTGCCTATACATGCAACGCGCTCCCTTGTACACCCATCGCATTGTATTTTTTCATAGCGAAATATTCCCTAAGCACAGCACCGGGTGCTGTAAGCGCAGCGCCTGCACCAAAGCGTAGCGCCAAGTAACCTTGCCCATATTCTTATTGAAACTCAGAAATTTTCTCGTTGAGGGTTTTTTTCTCTTTTCAAATGAAAAATGAGACGGGAGGAGAGAAAAATGGCCTTTTATATCTTTAGGGAAATAAATTTAAATAAAAAACCCACTTTGCTAATGTTTCTTGAGCTTTTCCATCTGATTGATAATCCTTTGACCTTTTTGTTGTGCAGGAGACTTGAAAACTTTTGAGTGGCTCTTTTCTCTTGGTGGTAGTTTGTTGAGCACTGTCAAAACCTCTTTTTCTCAGATTGTGAGGTTGAAATAATTTTTTTTACCCCCCTAGACATTTCTGAGTGTGGGTGACCTGAAAAAATGGTTTCTCCCTTCTCACTGATTTTCTTGAGGCATAGTAAACCTATCTTTGACAAACATTGTATTCTTCATAATTATGTATGTTATCTCCTTTTGGCCACTTCTGATTTGCAGGTGCCATGTCATATTGATTTGATATTTCTGATGTTTCTTGGTGTTTGACACATTTAGTTACATAAGAGCAACCTCGTGATCAACTTGGCTCTCCATCTTGAAACTCAACCCTATGCTTTATTCCTTTCATCATTTGAGTGCAAATGACTGAAAATGGGATCTTGACCTTCCTTACACTGATACTCTTTGCATTTTTTCCTTTGAGGCAGTGAGATACTTTACCTTGGAAAACCCTGGAGATCACCAACAACAGCCTCTTGAAACCTTCTGTTTGTTGTCATCATGGAGGCTCATTTTCTTCATTTCACCCTCTTGCCTATCTTTTCAAAACCTTAGATTTTTGGGTTGTTTGAGAAGAATCATTAGTGTTTTCTTCTAAGTTCTCTATAGCCCTTCCAAGTTCATTCACTTTTGTTTAGTTCACCTCACCTTTTTCCCTTTTCCATTTATAATTTCTAAAAATCTTCAATTCATGCTTGGTTGTGCCGATGTGCCTCTACCCATGTGATTTGATGCCTTGGCTCCTTGCTTGGCACACTGCTAGCCCAATAAGTCTTAGGAACCCTGATTTTTCTTGAAACTAGGCTACTTCCTCTTCCATTTTCTTGAGTATATCTCTAATGAGGAGTAGGCCTCTTACCTTACCAATTTTTTTACTGATAGTCACCTTGACACTCCTACAGACTTCTTCCTTGGAGACTCTTCTAATTTATCGTGGACAAACAGGTTCTGACCTTCTTTCACATTTGATTGAGCTTCTAGCACATGAAAAATAGTGATTCAGAACACCAAAGATAACCCTAACACTTATGAAACCCTAATGACCTAGTGGGAGACTCTTTTGACTTGGTCTTTGACTAAAATCTTGGCTTGGCATCTTCAAGTATGAAAAATAGAGTTTTTGAAAAATTGATGTATTAAAGATCCAAAAGCCAATGTAATTTATTTATCTAAAGATCCTACAGAGATAGTTTTGAAACCATCAATGTTCTGAGACATCTAGTGAACCTGGGAAAGGGTAGGTTGTTTGGCAATCCTAGATGGAAAGTGGAGGGGTTAAGCATAGGAAAAATAGATTACCGAGGTTATGGGTGTGAAAGACAGGATAAATATGAGTGGCATGATCCCATGAGGGGCCCTTTAGGAGTGGTAAGCTAATCAGGGAATGCTAGAGTAGTGAAATAGTGAAAAATTTATCTTAAGGATAATGAAGGTAGTGAGATTTCTAAGAATCACAATGTTCATGAATATTGTTTTTAGAAATCTGGGATAAATACTTAGTCATGTACAAAATGGAAAAAATTACTGATGACTAACAGATGATATGCGTTGTGATCAAGTTGTTTCTATTTTGATTGACCCTGGATCTAATTATAGTTATGTTAATCCTGACCATTTCGATAAGTGTTGTTTGAATAAATAAGTGCATGTAGAGTCTTGGTTAGTGTAGTTGGCTACAGTTACTAAGAAGAGAGTTCATCATTGTGTAAGAGCTTGTGCATTTGAATTGAATGGTATTCCTACCTCAACACATATGAATGTTTTTCCATTGCGATCATATAGTATTATTTTGGTTATGGAATGGATATATCTTCAGAGGTCCAAGGTGGATTGTTATGAAAAGGCTATTGAGTGCATGGATGACAATGGGGAACAAAGATTCTTGCGGGTTAAGAAGAAAGAAACATCAGTTAGGATGGTTACAACTATGCAGGCCAAGCGTAGTCATAGGAAATGGTGTGTTATTTGCAGTACACATTTCTAGTGACAAAGGTAAGGAAGTTGAGGATGCAGATGTTTTGAGAAAGTACCCAGTTCTACATCAGTTTCAAGATGTATTTCTCATGGATATTTCAAATTTTCCACCTCGCATGGAAGTAGAATTTTATATTGATTTGGTACTAGGGGAAGCACTAACATTTAAGGAACCTTACAAGATGTGCACACCATAGTTCTTAGAGTTGAAGTTGTAGTTGAACGAAATGCTAGACAAGGGATACATTAGGCCAAGTGTATCACCATTGGGCGCAACAGTATTTTTTGTGAAGAATAAATATAATCCTCTTAGGTTATGCATTGATTACAGACAGTTGAAAAAAGTAACCATCAAGAATAGGTATATGTTTCCTAGGATTAATGACTTATTTTATCAATTGAAGGGAGAAGCAGTGTTCTCTAAGATTGATATGAGATCATGATATCATCAGGTAAAGATTAAAGAAGATGAAATCTACAAGAGAACTTTCTAGACCAGGTATGGGAATTATGAGTTTATTGTAGTTCCTTTTGGTTTGAATAATACTATAACTACTTTTATGTGCTTGATGAATAATGTGTTGTGTCCTTATCGGGATAATGTTGTTATTGTGCTCATTGATGATATATTGGTATATTCTAAAAATGAAGAAGAGCATGTCAAACATTTAACAACAATATTGATTTTGCTAAGAGAGCTTAAGTTGTATGCTAAGCTTAGCAAGTGAAGTTTCTTTCATATAGAGGTACATAACTTTGGAGATGGTGTTTCCAAGGAAGGCATAAAAATGGATCCAGAAAATATAAGGGCTATCATGGAATGGGCAGCTCTTAGGAATGTGGATGAGGTAAGATCATTTATGGGGTTAGTAGGTTATTGCATGAGGTTCATCAGGAAATTCTCACAAATTTCTTATCCTATCACATCATTGCAAAGGAAAGGTAAGAACTTTGAATGGACAGAGGAATGTTCAGCCACTTTTGAGAAGTTAAAGCAGTTGTTAACACATGCTCCAGTGTGAAAGATCGACAATCCAGACAAAGAATTTGTGGTATATATAAATTATTGTAGGATAGGTCTTGGTGGAGTCCTTATTCTAGAAGGACATGTGGTATGTTATGAGTCATGAAAATGAAATGAGCATGATCAGAAATATCTAACACGTGATATTGAGTTGGAAACAATCATCCATGCATTGAAGATGTGGAGGCACTATCTTATTGGAAAGATATTTATATTGAAGAGTGATCACAGTGGGTTGAGATATTTGTTTGACCAACCAAATTTTAATTCCAGGAAAGCTATATGGTTTGCCACGATCAATGATTTTGACTTTAATATCATGTATATTAAATTTAAAGAGAACAGGGTTGCAGATTCTCTTAGCAGGTGTAATATTCCTAAATTAGCTTGTAGCTAATGGGAATATTAAAGTTTTGTTTTGTCACTTAGATAGGTGAATAAATGGGTAGGGAGACCCATAAATATATTTATGAAGAATAAAACCACTTATCATGTGAAAGTTGATGGAGAGTGATTCCCACTCCAAGTAGGTTCGCCTCAATTCTTCTTCAAGGGCAGATTCATAGACCTAAACTTTTGATTCAATCCTAGGACCTGTGGTTATGGCCCACTATGTTTCCGCTGTGTTACTTTGACGGTTACATATAACACATGTATCTAAAGAAAATTTCAATTGGAAATCTATGCGCCAATGATAATTCATGCAGCCCGCTCAACATTCAATTATATTGGAGGTGGTTAACAAAACAACGCACCCCATAAGCCTTGATCATTGAGACCTTCGAAGGTGTAAACCTTTCAACCCCACACATGGCTTGATTTATTTTTGTTAATAAACATTTACCACTTAAATGAACGCTGTCGCACCTCTGTTAATATTCGTGTAGCTTCAACCATAAGCGCCATTGGATCTCTTCCATTTCAAATCCAATGGAAGTCGCACCGGCTTGAAGCTATGCAATACCAGTGGTATCTTGTCTCAAAACCGCTCGACTCAATTGGGTGCATTCATTCAGGATTGTCACGGTTTCTTCCAAGCCTGCCTTCTCCGTATAGATGCTATGAGTTGATGAAGATGCTTAATAAAATTTGATGCAATCTGATATCAATTCGAAAACGGATTCAATGCAGATTTAACAAGTTCAATAAACAGATGTTAACACTCCTTACGTCCTCCATTCAATTCATTCTCTGTGTTAAGATTCCTATTGAAGGCCTCACCCAGATTAAAATCCACCATGTTAAATCTCATACTATGACAACATTTTGCTGGATCGCTATCGATCCTTACAGTGATCGATAGCCGATCATGGAGTATAGAACTAACTCATAAAACAGGATTTCATTCATGCAAAAACATAAGCAACCAATACGCAGTCGCAACCAGATCCACATAGGAAAAATTCTATTATTTACAGAACCGAGTACAAATATCTAAGGCATTTCAGCCTTAGTAACAAATTTCACCTCAGACTACATTGTTCTCACTCGCTCCCTCCTCACGCATCACAGGCTCGCTGTTTTATAGGTTAGAAAATAATCGATTAAGATCGCTCATAACTCTTCATCTCCTCAACCGCACACATGGCAGGTCAGTTACATAAATACTCAGCATCGGTTTTCAATAAAAAATTTCCCCATTTTCATGACTGTGCGCATACCCAACTTCAGATTTGAACTGGAATTCGAATCACTCAGATGCCCCTGCATCAGACTCTCGAGGCACAAAAATTTATGACCTCCTGGTCATATGTCTTCTCCAGCTGCCAGGATGTCTAACCACGTCATCTGTGGAACTGCTCTTCATGATCTCTCTGTAGCAACATCTCCCGAACAATTCTCACCCGCATCCTCTGCGGAATTGTTCTTTGTGAACTGCAACAAAACCTCTGCAATAGCAAGTCCTCCTTGCTACCAGATACCTCACCAAGCTTCTCTCCTGAGCTCCAGCTTTTGGCATCTCTCTGGTTCGCTCCTGTGGAACCAGTTGAGCACTCCTGCTCTAGGCTGCTGCAATCGCCTCACCTTCCTCTGCTGCTACCTTCATAAAAAAAACTTCACAAGAGTGTACCTCCTCTCTTCTGTATGCAAACTCCTCTGCAGGAAATCATTTCCCTGCTCTGATACCACTTGATGGAGAGCGATTCCCACTCCAAGCAGGTTCGCCTCAATTCTTCTTCAAGGGAAGATTCATAAACCTAAACTTTCGATTCGATCCTAGGACCTGTGGTTATGGCCCACTATGTTTCCGCTACGTTACTTTGATGGTTACATATAACACATGTATCGAAAGCAAATTTCAACTGGAAATCTATGCTCCAATGATAATTCATGCAGCCCGCTCAACATTCAATTATATTGGAGGTGGTTAACAAAACAACACACCCCATAAGCTTTGATCAACGAGAGCTTCAGAGGTGTAAACCTTTCAACCCCACACACGGCTCGATTTATTTTTGTTAATAAACATTTACCACTTAAATGAACGCTGCCGCACCTCTGTTAATATTTGTGTAGCTTCAACCATAAGCACCATTGGATCTCTTCCATTTCAAATCCACTGGAAGTCGCACCGGCTTGAAGCTATGCGATACCAGTGGTATCTTGGCTCAAAACCACTCGACTCAATTGGGCGCGTTCATTCAGGATTGTCACGGGTTTTTTTTCTTCCAAGCCCGCCTTCTCCGTATAGATGCTATGAGTCGATGAACACGCTTAATAAAATTCAATGCAATCTGATATCAATTCGACAACGGATTCAATGCAGATTTAACAAGTTCAATAAACAGATGTTAACACTTCTTACGTCCTCCATTCAATTCATTCTCTGTGTTAAGATTCCTATTGAAGGCCTCACCCAGATTAAAATCCACCATGTTAAATCTCATACTATGACAACATTTTGTTGGATCTCTATCAATCCTTACAGTGATCGATAGTCGATCATGGAGTATAGAACTAACTCATAAAATGGGATTTCATTCATGGAAAAACATAAGCAACCAATACGCAGTCGCAACCAGATCCACATAGAAACAATTCTATTATTTACAGAACCGAGTACAAATATCTAAGGCATTTCAGCCTTAGTAACAAAGTTCACCTCAGACTACATTGTGCTCACTCGCTCCCTCCTCACGCATCACAAGCTGGTTGTTTTATAGGTTAGAAAATAATCGATTGAGATCGCTCATAACTCTTCATCTCCTCAACCGCACACATGGCAGGTCAGTTACATAAAAACTCAGCATCGGTTTTCAATAAAAATTTTCCCCATTTTCATGACTGTGCACATACCCAGCTTCAGATTCGAACTGGAATTTGAATCGCTCAGATGCCTCTGCATCAAAAGTGGATCATCTTTTAAGCTTAAGAAAGCACCCTAAGGTGTGAACAAGGGCTAAAACATGTGGACTGGACCAAATTTGACCAAATCAATAGTGTTGTCATTGAAGAGTGGGAATTAATGGAGGGACAATGTAGTTTAGATGGAGACACATTGGAAGGAAGTAGTGTCATTAATGGATGGGACTTAGGGTTTGGAATCCCATAACTTATAAAAGGAAGAGGATGGCAGCCATATTATTCATCTTGGTATATTTTGTATTTTGATATATGGTTTGTTTAGACATATAGCTTTCTTCAGTTGTTTAGCTAAGATTGCATGTGCTGTTTAGCACAGGATGTTCCTGATAGGGAATCCCACCTCTTCCATTGAGGAGCTCTTGGAGGAGTTTGCACTACATTTTCCACAATCAGACATTCGGCCAAGCTTCAGTCTTATGTACAACACAATTATTTTTAGAGTTGGGTTGTGTTGTTGGGGTGTAGAAGTGGAGGAGAGAAATCTCCATTTTTCAAGCTAGTTTTCCATTAGAGGGATCATCCTTTCATACGGAGGTTTGTGAGGAATATTTCAGAGCTTCATTACATATTTTGGCACCAGGCCAAGTAGCAGTCATCAACTATAGTGCAGTTTCCTGTAGAAACTGCGTTATTTTGGAGAACAGCTGCAACAGTGGGTTTATTTCCCTATTTGGAGTGTTTGGGTTTCCTGTGTGGCGATCAGCCCTTCATTTAGGAGATCTGTTGGAGGAGGATTAACCATCTTGTATATCAGATCAGCCATCTCCCATCAATGATTTATTTGTAGATATTATTCACCCCTAGGGCCAAATCTGCTTTATTTTGTATAGTGTGTATTTCCGAAAACCTTTTCTGGGTTGTCCTGGAATTCTGTTTTGAGGCATGGATCTCTAGCCTTAGAGTTTTTGGAGAATTATATCAGCAGCACTATATTTTTATATATTTCAGCTATTATTCTCTCTTAGACAATGCAATTTTCTACATTCCCGTACTTCATGTAGTAATAACATCTTAGATCTAGGTGTATGATTTCATGGGAGGCTTGTTTTCCCAACTTGAGTGATCTTTTCCTCAAGATCTTGTACCTATTTTGATGTTATATTCATAATGTATTGGTTCTACTATTGTATCATGCTATGATCTATTATATTTCTGCATATTTCCAGTTTTATGCACTCTATTCCTGCTTTTCCCATTTGGGAATATTACAGTGGCATCAGAGCATAATCTTGGCTCAACCTGTGTACTTCAGCCATTATGTCATCTAAGTGGGCTTCTCATAGGAAGGAGAAGATCTGCAGAAGAGATGAAGGCAAAATCTCATTTTTAGAAGGGAAGGAGTTCTCAAAACTTCGTCTTCAAAATATGCAGTGAATTAGCAGAGACATCAAAGGGATGAGAATGGATAGATGTAGAGATTCTCCAAGAGGGCTTGTACATGAAGAAACTCCATATTTTCACATTATGGGTGTGAGATTTTAGCTACACCATCAGATCTACAATGTGTTACTATGCCTAGGGTGTAGCAAGGGAGATGGAGGAAGGAGATGTACCAAAGGAGGAGACTCTTGGTGACTATCTTCAAGAGTATGAATCTCAAACTCAGAGATTTAGAGACCATCTAAACTTCCAAGTTTTTTGCAAGATCAAGGAGGATAGAAGACCTAGCAACCCTGAAAAAAGCACAAGGTGCAAGCAGCATGATGTGGGTAGATTCTTTCTATATATTTTTGATGTGTCACCTAAATTTTCAGCTAGGGCTAGGGTGGAGGAGCTAGACACCTATTTGCAACAATCTCAGGTTTCAAAATATGAAGCCATTAGAGTAGCAGCGCTGCACCTTAAATTTAAGGCTTATGCCTGGTGGTTTTATGAATATTCTTCATTAAAATATGCAAATATGTCTATTTATGCAAGATTCACTAGGAAGTTAGTAAGGAGATTTAATGAAAAACATTCTGAAACTTCCTTGGTTGAGCTAACCAAGCATACACAAACAAAATATTTTCATGAGTTGGAAGGATCTATAAATGAAACTCCATTTCAGAAAACTGTTGAGGGGATTAAAAACTTGCATAATACCTTACTAGAGGCAAGATCCCCATTTCAGAAAGAGATATTTTCCCAAAAGGAATACATGGAGGAACTAAACAAAAAACCTCTTAATGATGATGAACAACCTCCATTGATAATGAAGGGGAAGAGAAGATAATAGGTAACAATGCTATCACAACAGTAGCATATCTAGTACCTCATGAAGAGGAATATGGAGAATTTTCTCCAAAGAGAGAAACTCTTGCACTCTTGCAAGGAGTTCCAAAGAATCTCACATATGGAGATCACGGCGCAGTCCATGTGTAGCATATGCTATCATTGACAGATTGTGACATATTGAAGATAGAAGGAGATAAAGGGGAGGACAAGCATCATATGATGAGGAGCACACACCCCTCTCTATTTTAGAAGAAATATGCACAGAAGAGGCAGGAGGATTTGTGCAGTGAGGACAAGGAAAATCAATCCACTCACATATACAACCTACTCTAGGCCTTGATGTTTCATTACATTGAGGCATTCCCCCAGGGATACCCCTTGATTGGAAGATGAATAAAGAGTCCTCTAAACATGGTGCAACATTGATATATTTGGCTAGGGAAGGAGCCTTGGGAGGAGCTAGCATAGCGCAGAGAACCTTTGATGGGTTCAAAGGAGAGGTGAGCAATTTTTGATGTGGACATTGCTATCTCCCACTCAGCTATTTGTGCTGAAAGTTGATGATTCATAAATATATGATGACATGAGCATGGTGTCAAAGGGTTACTCCATAACCCTGGGGCAACAAATGATACTCCCACACATGAGGATGATTTCTAAATATGAAAAGAGGTTATTGACACTATTGTATGCATTGGCCAAACTATGGAAGTTTTGGAGGAGAGATACCTTTCAAGAGGAGGTTGACCTCCATGTACTCCAACCTTGTCTTGGGCAAGATCATCTATAAGAGAGGATGCAAAGTGGGGTAATATTACTTCAACATGTGGTCTTGGCATTGACCATGTCAAAGAGGAGAGTTATGATGTGACTGTACTTCATTTCATATTTCTACAGCGCTGTCATTGTTGGGAAGCTTAGATCCATATTAGGAGTCCCAACTATTGGTGGAATATTCCAAGGACCTCCTCACATGTAAGGTTCTTGATGGGCAAGTAGAAGATGGGAGGTATAGAGTGGTTGATGGATTCATGTATTTCCATTATCATATCTACTTGACTAGAGACTCCAAGCTCAAGAAGGAGATTCTACATGCAGCATATGAGGCACTCTCTTCAGGACATGTAGACTTCATTGAGTCTTATCACACCATCATGGATGGATTCTATTGGGAGGATCTCAAAGAAGATGTGCGCCAACATATAAGGAGATATGTAGCTTTTTTGATGTATGAGGAGGAGAGAAACCACCTTGCAAGGTTGTTTCAATCACTTCCCCTTTCAATGGAGAGATGGGAAGGCTCATCTATGGACCTCTTCACCAAATTGTCTAGAATATATGGTAAATATTATGTTTTGATGTTAATTTATCAACTAACAATACATTTGCACTCCTTTACCATGCATTTTCAACACATTGCTCCACAAGAGAGCAAACCTCTTTGTGGATTTTATGCTCCTTTTAGGACTACATTCAGTGATGGGGATGACCACATTATGAAGGACTTTGGGCAAGATATGTTTTGTTTGGATAATATTCAGCCAACACCTAATGTCCTCTACTATTTTGTCCTCTACTATTTTCAAGCTTTGGAGAAGCTTATGGCATCAAGAAATTGGTTGGATGGCCACTCATCACATCATATTTTGAGATAGCAAGGGGAAGAACAACACTGGTCTCACTTGAGGGACTATGATCACAATCCAACATGCTATATAACACATAGTCCATTTTTATTTTTGATCCCATATGGTGATGACACTCTATTCACTATATGTAGGATGGATTGGGCAAGAGTGACTCTTGGAACCAAAGAGTGGTATCATGAGAACCCAAGTGCATTTTGGCTTCTTAATGACCACATTATTACAGCCCAAGATCAGCAGTTCCATATCTATCATAAATGGAGAGAGAGACAACGTAAGTTGAACAAATTTGTCTCTCATTTTCACCCATGTAGCCCCTATACATTGCATAAGCAGGGGATTGGGGATTTTTTCTATGAGCTACCAAGGATGGCTCACTTTGTTTGGATGATAGAATGTAGATTGGAGTTTCTCATTGGGGTTGAGGCACCCAACATTTATCATCTTTCATGCCTTAAGGAGGCCAATGGACAACATATAATTCTTTCCATATATCTCCCACTTTTTCATGCTAAGAGCTATTTGGTTTATCCACCGAAGGAAAACTTGTATTCTTGGGAGGAGACATATCCATTGGAGATTTTACAGTACCCTTGTAGTTGCTTGAGGACAAGCAACATCTTGGAGGGGAGGAATGTAATATTCCTAAATTATCTTGCAGCTAATGGGAATATTAAAGTTTTTTTTTTCACTTAGATAGGTGAATAAATGGGTAGGCAGACCCATAAATCTCTTTATGAAGAATAAAACCACTTCTTATGTGAAAGTGGATCATATTTTCAGCTTAATAAAGCACCCTAAGGTGTGAACATGGGCTAAAACATGTGGATTGGGTCAACTTTGACCAAATCAACAGCGTTGTCATGGAAGA
Source organism: Pinus albicaulis (assembly GCA_034641835.2). Lineage (NCBI taxonomy): Eukaryota > Viridiplantae > Streptophyta > Pinopsida > Pinales > Pinaceae > Pinus > Pinus albicaulis. The sequence continues at coordinate 1,085,827,923 of CM076575.1, forward strand.
GTGGGCATTAATGGAGGGACAATGCAATTTAGATGGAGACACATTGCAAGGAAGTAGTGTCATTAATGGATGGGGCTTAGGGTTTGGAAGTTCATATCTTATAAAAGGAAGAGGATGGCAGCCATATTATTCATCTTGGTATATTTTATATTTTGATATATGGTCTATTTAGACATATAGCTTTCTTCAGTTGTTTAGCTAAGAGTACATGTGTTCTTTAGCACAGGGTGTTCCTAATCGGGAATCCCACCTCTTCCATTGAGGATCTCTTGGAGGAGTTTGCACTACATTGTCCACAATCAGGCATTTGGCCAAGCTTCAGTCTTATGTACAACGTAGTTTTGTTTAGAGTTGGGTTGTGTTGCAGGGGTGTAGCAATGGAGGAGAGAAATCTCCATCTTCTGAGCTAGTTTTCCATTGGAGGGATTATCCTTTCATACAAAGGCTTGTAAGGGAGACTTAAGGGCTTCATTACATATTTTGGCACCAGGCCAAGTAGAAATCATTAGCTACAACATAGTTTCCTGCAGAAACTGCGTTATTTTGGAGAACAATTGCAGCAATGGGTTTATTGCCCTATTTGGAGTGTTTGGGTTCACTGTGTGGGGATTAGCCCTTCATTTAGGATTCCTGTTGGAGGAGGATCAACCATCTTGTATATCAAATCAGCCATCTCCCATCAATGATTTATTTGCAGAAATTATTCAGTCCTAGGGCCAAATCTGCTATATTTTCTATAATGTGTATTTCTGGAAACCTTTTTTGGGTTGTCCTGGAATTCTGTTTTGGAGCATGGATCTATAGCCTTAGCATTTTATCAGAAAAATTATATTTTTATATATTTCAGCTGTTATTTTCTCTTAGACAATGCAATTTTCTGCATTCCTGTACTTCATGTATTAACAACATCTTATATCTAGGTGTATGCTTTCATGGGAGGCTTGTTTGCCCATCTTGAGTGATCTTTTCCTGAAGATATTGTACCTATTTTTCTATTATATTCATAATGGAATGGATCTGCTATTGTCTCATGCTTTTATCTATTATATTTCTGCATATTTCCAGTTTTATGCACTCTATTCTTGCATTTCCCATTTGGGAATATTATAGCAGGCGGATACAGGTGAATCATATAGCAGCTATGAGTTCCTATGGGAAAAATATACATGATAGTATCTTGCAGGCAGGTAAACATGATGTCAGGTATATGGAGCTTAGGAAAAAATTGCAGTAGAGTAAAGTTACATGTACAAGTATAGGTATAGGTGTAGGAGCACAGGATGTGGACTATCATCTCACAACAGATGGCTTGTTCAAGTTTAGAGACAAGATATATGTGGTGGATAGTAGTGAGCTCAAGAAGGTAATCTCGAGGGAGTTTCATGTGAAACCATATTCAGGTCAATCATGCTATCAAAATACATTGACTACAATAAATCATTTTTAATATTGGATGAATTTGAAGAGATATATAGCAAAGTTTGTGGCTAGGTGCTTGGATTTTCAATAGGTCAAAGAAGAGTGTAACCATCCAGGTGAAATACTACAGTTGATTTTGATTCTAGAGTGGAAATGGGAGGTTATTTCCATGGAATTCATCATTATTTTATTGAGGACATATAGACAACATGATTCTATCATGATTGTGGTGGACAGGTTGACGAAGGTTGAAAAATTCATTCCAGTGAAGTATACATACTCAATGAATGATGTAGCACATGTCTTTATCAGGTATGTGGTCATATTGCATGGTGTTCTGCAAAATATTGTATTATAAATGGATGTGAAGTTCAATTCCAAGTTTTGGAAGGAATTATTTGCGAGTTTGTTCATGGATTTTTCCTTCATTACAGGTTATCTTTCATGCACATATGGACATACATAGAGGGTCAACATGATATTGAAGTAAATTTTGAGGATGTATGTGATGCATAAACAATGAAAGTGGGAAGATTATCTTCCATTGGTGGAGTTCGCTTACAACAATGGGTATCCACAATATTTTAGAATCAGTCTGTTTGAGGCATTGTATGGAAAAAGTTGTAATACTCCCATCAGTTGGAGTGATCCAGTTAACAGGGTTTTGACTGGACTGGACATGTTGGCAGAAATGGAACATGAAATGTAGGTAATCAAGAATAATATTAAAGGAGCATATGATATGCAGAAGAGTTATGCAGATTAGAATATATTTTTTTAAGGATTTTCAGGTTAGGGAACATGTGTACTTGTGCATCAAACCCAAGAAGATCACCTTGTGGATTGGATCTAAGTGCCAAGCTGGCACCTCAGTTTTATGGACCTTTCAAGATTCTTAAGAGGATTTTTCTAGTAGAATATTGACTTTCACTTCCTATGACAGTGAAATTCCATGATTATTTCCATGTGTCATTGCTTAAGAAGTATGTTAAATATGCTAATCATGTGATTGATAGGTATGTATTGTAGGTGGATCTAGAAGGATCATTCCAGCCGGAACCATAGTGTATTTTTTAGAGAGACATTCATGCTCTGAAATCGAGTAGGTTCAAGTGCAATGGAAGCACTTTGGGCACGATTAAGATGCATGGGAGATGGTGGATCAGACGCAGACTATGTATCCTTCTGTATTCGTTTCTTGAGAGAATTTTTTGGCATGTATTTTGGTATATGTTTTTCGTATGATGTTTTCGTATATGTACATATCTATATGGATGTAAATACCACCATGAGATATGTTATAAATCTCTAATAAGCACTATAGGTTTCATTTCATTATGATGTTATGTTGTCATGTTGGTTTGATTCTCAACAGGTTGATCATTGTAACTACTACAACAAGCTAATTTATAAAGCTCCATGGGACATATTTTTTGCTTACAATAGTCTTGTTGGTTGTAGGCATCATTAAAAATCGAGGATGACGCTCCCCCAAGGGGGAGGGTTTTGTAAAAGCCTTGGTGAAAATTCCATGTAATAAAAGTTAATAAATGAAAAATAATAACCAAGTTCATGGGACATGTATTCCAAGATGAATGTTGGGAAAAACATCTTAGTGTGGGTGTTCATGAGGTTTATTATGGCTATGGAAATTGGAAAAGTAAATGGCTAAGGATTTGGAAAGGAAAAGTGGCATTTATTGGCATTTATTTATGAAAATAATGGAAAATAGGAGAAAATGGAGGTGAAAGGTCACAGGTTTCATGTGAGGAGGAAAATGAAGGAAAATAATGGAAAATGAAGAAAATAGGGCATCATTAATAAAAATGGTTTTGAGGATCAGTTCATGGCTTTTGGTCAGTGTGGTTTTGGAGTTCTCATTTTTCCCTCTCTCTCTCTCTCTTCATACCCTTGGACACTTAGAATTTTCTTGGAGCACTATTGGAGAGTGTGGAATAATTGGATATTTGAAAAAAGAAGGAAAAGGGAGAGAAAGAAAGCGCAAGAGGACATCAAAATAAAAAACTACAATGAATTATGTTTGCAGGTACTAAGTTGCATTTATGTTTTCCGCACTAGTTATGGAATGCATGGAATATGCATGTGGTTTCTTGGTCATGATCTATGATTGGCATGGAGGATTTCCTGGATTGACAGTGGGTTTACCTAGCCTTGCCATTTCCTGTATAGTCATAGTGTTGTGGGCTCATTTATTGCTTGTTGTTTTATGGTTGGTTCTCATGTGCTTTGGATGTGGGTTGAATTATTAGTTCCTAGAATCATTGGCTGAAAAAATTCTTTGGAAGCCCTGTAACAACTTGGCTTGAGTTACTAGTCCTAGAAGCCCTGGTTGGACAAACGCTTTGGAAGGCCTTGGTGGGTTGAGTTACTAGTACTGGAAGCCTTGTTTGGACAAACGCTATAGAATCCCATGGGAAACCATCGGTTAAGTTACCAGTCTTGGAAGCCCTGGTTGGAACAAACACTCTGGAGCCCTTGACAACTTGGGTGGAGACCAATCTAATGATGGTTTTGATTTCTGAATGTGAGGTGGAATCAATTCTTGAGGGTTTAGGTGGTTTGGCCTCTAGAAGCCCTGGTTTGGTTTTGATTGACGAATTTTATGAGATCTCACATTCATTCTTGGAATATGACATGAGGGTGACTGGCTGAAGAGAGATTTGGCTCATCCATGTCTATGTTTGGGTGGAATGTAGAAGTCCTAGACTTGGTTTCATTTTTATTATGGAAATAAGAGCTCTGTTCCTTTTGTTTTGATGGGTAAATATTCATGTTATTATGTGGCTTATATGGTTGTTATGTGCTTGTCATTTTTTTTTATATGCTGGTTATGACTGTGTTTTATAATAGTGATGATATATGGCTCTCATCATGTTTCGATTTTTAAATGAATGAATAACGTATCTATGCCCAAATAGATGATAATGCAGTTAATGTGATGAGGAAAAAATCCTTCTTAGAAATTCTTAGATAAGTGTGAGACACCTATGCTCAGATATGCTATTTAAACCTATAGATTACATATTTCTGACATGTTTGACGAAGTGCCTATCATGGGTAGTAGGGGTCTAGTTAAGTATTTTTTCAAGTATTTCCTTTTGCATCATTATTCCATTGTTATATTTATTTTCTGAAAGTGTCATGATGTTCTAGGAAGTGACTTGGGCTCTATGCCTAAGAAAGTGTCACAAAAATCTTGGTCACATGCTCCCAGTTGCATGCATGCCATGTTGTGCATGTGACTAGAGGGTCCCAGTCATACTCTTTCCCATGTCAAGTGAGTGACTGGGGAATTGATGCATGAAAATTTCACGTTGGATTAGGGGCTAGCCTCCTTGTAATGTTCCAAAATTTTAGCCTCCAAGCTAAATGGAACATTAGAGTTAGCAGCAGCTCTAGCCAGTGAATAAATGGGAAGAAAAGCCCATAAGTCTCCTAAGGAGGAATAAAACACTCCAAATGTGAAATGGGGCACTCTTTCTAGCTCAATAAAACACCTCCATGTGTGAACAAGGTTAAGATCAAGCTACTTTGACTAAGTCAACAACGCAGTTTTAGTGGAGGAGGAATCCAAGGAGGAATAACACAATTTTGGAGGGAGATGTATCTTGGGATAGAGATTACCTAATTGAGTGGGGCCAAGGGCAAGAAAAATCATGTCTTATATAGGAAATAGGATGGCAGAATTATTCTTCATGTTCTAGCTTATTATTCTTGTCTGCCAAGACTTCTTGTTGCTTTGCTGCTTAACAAAGCTGCAGTGCTATTTAGCATTGGGTGTTCCCAGGCGGGAATCCCACCTCTTTCCTTTAAGGAGCCTCATTGGGAGAGTTTTCATATATCATTCCACATCAGCTTTTCAAGCCAAGCTTCAGCCATCTTCATCAGCACATCTTTGCCGAAGATTCTGCAATGTTGCTGGGTGCAGCAGTGGAAGGGATTGGAATCTCGGCTTCTGAGCTAGTTTCTCATTGGAGGAAGATTTCCTTCACTTGAGAGATCTGTTTGGGAGGCCCCAGAGCTTATTTCAGATCTGTGGTATCAAACCACACATTTCCCATACATTCCCAACGTTGTTTCTTCCAGGGAATGCATTATTTTGGAGGCAGTGCTTAGTGCATGGTTTGGTGGCTCCGTTGCTGAGTTTCCTTGTGATTGAGAGGTTCATCCTTTCATGGGAGGAAGCCTTTTAGAGATATAAATCAGATTAGACATATTTTTTAGCCTTTTACACTCATTTTCTTCAGTGTTGTAGTGGTGATTCAGTAAATTACTGAATATCACATTCTTATATGTAGAGTGTTTGACAAGAAACCTTGCTGGTTTCTTTTGTATTTTGAATGAGGAGACTAGATATTTGTTCTTCAGTATTATTCATTAATATATGAGTATATCTATTTTTCCTCTTATTTTCTGAGTTATAACTCTCATAAGACTGCACAGTCACTTTATGCAACAACTCCGGTAAAATGCAGTTTTGGGGTTTTTAGTCATTTTCAGCTACACTAGAGTGGGAGGTTTGTTTAACCCACCTAGTTTCATTTATTTCTGATATCCTCTTGTATTTAAATGATACATAGATTTATCCATGGGATCCAAGTGATGAATTCACTATTTTATTGCATATTTTTCTGGGACTGTGTTTTTAATGCATGATACATGAGTAGTCCAGAAAAGGGAGCATTACACTCCTGGAAGGTTGGGATGCTCGAGGGTGTCCTGTAGTAGAAGGTCTGTGTTATTGTGTAGTTCTTATTCCACTTCCTTAAGGTCAACTAGGAGTTTGAATTAAATTATAGTAACTCTTCGTCACATGTTTACCCCAATTTTCCGATTTCTTGGGTAGATGTGGGAGGAGGGTGTTACAAGTTCATCAAAGAAATATAATAATAAAATTACATTAAATTCTTATCAAATCTATATTACATAAATGATCATATCCTAAATGAAAGAAAATCTCAAGAAAAAAATATAAAAACTAAGAAATAGTGTAAAGAAATTATAACAAATATGAGGCCCAACATGCATTAAAAAAGATGGTGTGAAGTATATTAACCAATTGCTTGAAGTGTTAGAAAGTTAAAGTGGAGTTAAAACATCCAACATTATTATTACAACCAATCCCCATTCTTGAATGGAAGTGGTAATTCATCTCTATGGACTTCATTACCAGATTACCAAGAACATCTAGACAACATGATTCCATAATGGTGGTAGTGGAAAAGTTGAGTAAGACAACTCATTTTTTATCTATAAAGTCCACCAAGAAGGAAATTGAAATTGGTTATATTTTCATGAAATAAATATTTAGATTTCATGGTATACCTACTAATATAGTTTCATATTTGGATTCCAATTTCACCTCAAAGTTTTGGAAAGCATTGTTTGCTGGCTTGAGAACAATGTTAGCATTTAGTACAATGTATCATTTCCAGTTGGATGGATAGGTTGAAAGATTAAAAAAGGTGTTGGAAGATATTCTAAGAATGTATGTCATGCATAAACCCAAGATGGAGGAAGATTTTCTACCTTTGGTAGAATTTGATTACAAAAATTGGTATTGGGAATCATTGAAGATGAGTCCATTTTAGGCTTTATGTGGAAAAAATTCAATACAAACATCAACTAGAATGATCATGTGGATAGGGTGGTCCTTAGACCTAATATGCTAAAATAAATGGAACAAGAGGTATTTTCTATCATGAAAAAAATGAAAGTAGATATGGACTGACAAAAGAGCTATGCAGATCAACATAGAATGCATAAGGAATTCCAAGTGGGGGACCATCTTTATCTCTGCATCAGGCCAAGGAAGAGTTGATTTAGAATATGATCTCGTGAAATATTGGAGCCAAGGTTTTGTGGACCATTTCAGATCTTAGAAAGAGTGTGGCTAGTGGCTTATAGTATAGCCTTTTCACATGTAGTGAAATATTATGATGTTTTCCTTATTATTTGCTTAAAAATTATCTTCATGATACTAATAATATTGTTGATTAGTTTGTGATACATGTGTAATCCGAGGGAGAATTACAGCCATAACCACAATTCATTATGGACCAGAGCTAAATCATGCTCCATAATCAAGTATTCGAGTAGGTCAAAGCGTAGTGTAAGCACTTTGGATCAGATGAAGCCACTTGATAAATGGATTATCAAACAAGGTTATCTTATCCATTTTTATTACTGTGTAAATGAATGTAAAAAATTTCGTACGCATATAAATATCGCTGCTGAATTTTTTTTTTCGTATATAGAACACATACGATGGTGTTCCTTGAAAGGGGTGGAGTCTCTGAAAACCCTTTTTTCTATCCCCCTGTAAATTTCACTATGAGTTTTAATTCATGTAAATAATGTGGAAACACAAATAATGACTAGGTTTGAGGAGTGGAAATGAATTTAGAGGTAAGAGGAGGAGGGGTTGCTTTTGATGAGTGTAAGCCCTATCCACCTCATTTATTTTACCACCTATATCCATAAAACAATTATGACCCTATTGCTGCAATCATTGAAGTTGTGTATGAGTAGTCTGTTGTAATATTCCCAAATTTTCACATGATATTTGGAATATTAGAGTTATTAATAAACCTACTTAATTAAGTAAATAAAAGGGTGGAGGGACCCATAATCCTCAAATATGAATAAAATCCACTTTTGATGTGTGTATGTGGATATTTCAGATCTAGATATACATAATGGAGTAGTAGAGAAACCACTTAATATGAAAGGAGTGGAGATCATGTCTCATTAATGAGATAGATCATTGAGGTTGATACAGTCACCTAAGATCATGGAAAGAATCAAATGTAAGATCATTAAGCATTCATGATGACATGATGGAGAGGGTGATCGTTGCATTCACACATGATGGAGATCATGAAGAGACAACACAGTCAACATGGAGACTTATGTGCACATGTACATCATAGATATGAGGTGGGCCAAGGCATGAGAAGGCTCATAATCTATATAAAGAATATGAATACAACATAGAAGGGTGTTGAAGATTATTTTTGATGTATTATCTGTTTAGATCTAGAATTTTCATGTGAGATTCGATGCTTTCTTTGGCTATTTAGCTAAGATTGCAAGTGTTGTTTAGCACAGGGTGTTCCTGGTCGGGAATCCCACCTCTTTCATTGATTGATCTCTTGAAAGAGTATTTTACTTAATTCTACATCAGGCATTGGTGCCACATATCTTTTCCTACTTTCTATAGAACATTCATATTCAGAAATTGCAGATTTTTAAAGATCAATTTGAGAGGAGGAGGTTTTCCTTCAATATTTCAGTTGAGGAACTGGTGAAGGATTCATCCTATCACCTTGATCTTAAAGATCAACCTTCTAGTGCTTTAGATCTACATCAAGAATCTGGCCATCCATTATTCATCTCCTAGTAGCAGCAATCCCTTCAGGAATTGTGCAGTCCATTCTTGTAGATCCAAGGGAGAAGGGAAGTTGCTAGCATTTCAGCTAGTAATCCAGTGGACGACTATTCCTTCACATTGTATACATTATTTTCATTAGTATTGAGCTTCATAGCCATATTTTGCAGCAGGGAAGAGATCCTCCTTCCTTTATAGCACAATTTTTATGAGCAGTTATGTAGCAGTAGCTGCAACCTTCTTTGGAGGATTGAGGAGCTAGATCTTGAGCTTCTAGCTTGTGGATCTAGAGAAGGGATCAACCCTTTAAGTCTAGATCTGATCTTTTGACATATTTCAGCCATCTATTTTTCAGATCTAGCTTTAGATCTTCATAACCCAACAGTCAAAGGATCAAACTCTATGAGGGTGATTTTCCAAAGTTGTAGATTTGGAAAATCCTTTCTGGGTTATCTTGGGTATCCATCATAAAGCCCAGATCTTGAATCTTGGCATCATCAGAACTCCAGATTTCCATAGATCTGCATTTTCCTTTTCAGCCTATAGTCATATATTAATATTTTGCTGAAGGGACAATGCAGTATTTTCTTCCAGCAGCTCTCTAGTTACGCAGTGCTAGTTGTAGCATGTTTGCAGGGTGATTCTAGGCCCTTTCTTTGGCTAGATCTACTCATATTTTTTACATTGTGTAACTGAATCTTCTCCTATATAATAAAATGGATAAGTTATTATGTCTATATATATGTTGATCATAAACTTACATGTACATTTTCTGTGTTACAAATGTTGTGTTTTTGTATCAATGCATTAGTCCATTTTGGGATATTACAATGGTATCAGAGCATGATATTTGGCTCAGCTTGTGGACAGTTTGAAAACATAAGAAAAGAAAATGGTAGAGATATACTATGGAGGGATTAATTTTTTCCTCAACTTCCTTTAGATCTATGAAATATATCTCTAAGGAGATCAATGAAACAAGAAGAGAAAGGAAAAGAGAAACCTCAAGAAGGTTTCAAGATGAAGAAGGTCCCAACACTTTTTTTCAGCAACAAAGAAGACCAGAGAAGCAAATAGCTTCACATTATTCCACCAGATCCATTTTATTTAAGAAAGAGGACTAGTCTGAATATGATGAAGGCTTGGGGCATGAGACCCTATGTGAATATATGTCTGAATACAAGTCAAAACCTAGAGCATTGAAGGAGAATCTCTCTCTCCAACAATTTCTGCAACTCAAAGAAGAAAGGAGATCCAAAAGCAGCAATAGAAGAAAGAGGCATAGATTATTCTTGCCTAAATTTGATGGATCTTCCACAAGCACCTTGAGGGCTTGGAGGGAAGAATTATTTACATTCTTTCTGAAATATCCTATATTAGAAAGAGAGGTTGTGGAGTTTGCAGCATTGCACCTTGAAGGTGAAGCAAGAAAATTGTGGTTCAGTCACTTGTCACACAAGAAAGTTTCTTCTTATGCAGATTTTATTCAAAAACTAGAGGAAAGGTATGGTAGAAAGAAATCAGAGACAACTCACATAGTAACATCTCCCATCATCAAGGAGATAGTGCATGAAAATTCAAGAGAAGATGTTCTCATTATCACTCAAGAGTAGGAGCCTCTACCACCACCATGTGCATGTGTGATCAAATCAAGAGGAGGATCACTTGCATCTTTGCAATATGGTCTTGATTTTTTGAAATTTGGAGCCCCATGCATGATTGATGAGATGCATGAGGAGGAGGAGACAGATACCATTGCTGGTACACTTGTAGAGGTGCAACCATCACTCTTACTAGCAGTTGGAGAGATCTTTGCACTGAAAGAGGAAACTCTTGTGTTATGAAAAGATGTTTCTGAATCTCAATTGATCCAAGGTATGCATTAAATTTCATCTCATAATGTTTTAGTACCTCTTATTGAAACTTATGAGGGCATGCCATCAGGGCTATTTCATGACCAAGGGTTAGAACATCATGCTGATTTGGAGTAGCATTATATCACTACACAAGGGATCCTTGATCTAATCAAGGAAGATATAAAGAACCATCCCAGTTTTACATGGATGAAATACATTCAACCTCTTGAGTTGAAATGTAGAGTTTCAAAAAATCGGATGAGTATGATCCTATGTACAATGGCTGGCTATGAGTTCAGCATTGTGCCTTGCTTTGAGACAACACATGTATCACATTGTAGATCTACAGTGCTCTTAATGAGCAACAGTGAAAAGAAGAGGAACCATTCCTCATGGGAGAAAATGACAGCTTCATTCATGAATCAATGGAGGGAAAGATGATAGATGGTAGACATCTTGAGATGAGAAATATTTTCTCCTTTCTAGATGACACTTTCTCAATGAGCATCTCACAACTCAAAGAGAGAATTCTGCCTGCAGTAGATCCAGAAACTTATTGGTTTTGGAGGGCCATTGATGAGAAGAAGGTCTCATGGAGAGATCTCATTAGAGGTTCACTTCAACATATCATGGAGTGAAAATTTATTCAACAGTTTGAGGAGGCTGGTGTCCTACAATGGGAGGATACCAAGTATTTGCAGAATGAGATCCATCATCCACATTGGGATGAAAGGTTGATAATATGGAGCAAGGGGTTACCAAACCACTTGCGGATCTATGATATAGGCCAGCAAGAAGAATGGCTGTGCTGGTTTCTCTTGGGTGAGTATGGCTACCACTCAATGAGTCATAATTTTTTGATTCATGCCTTACACATCATTGGAAGAATGAAGAAGAAAAATGCATGGTTACTTTGGTTGTTGAGAAGAGAGTTTGGAAATATCATGTTATATCTCATGTCCATGTATTTACTCTTGTTTGTGATATATCTCATGTATTTACATGTATTTCTGTTTGGGATGTATCTCATGATCATTTATGTACTTGGGGTTGGGAGAAATCATAACTCTCACATGATGTGGCATAAGGGAGCTTGTTTGTATTATGTTGATGAGACATCTCACATGTCCATTACTTTATTGTTGCTCCATGACTTGCATCATGATAATGCAAGGAGGCAGCAAGAATCCTTGTTGCTATGGTTAATATTGGGAGAGTATGGGCTGAATTCTTCCCATACATTGCATGACATTGTTGGAGGATGGCAACAGGAGGCCTTAAAGTGTTGGATTTTATTGGGTGATTATGGTCATTGTACTTGGTATAATGATGATGTGATGGGGCAACAATATGCCTTGATAAGGTGGCTTCTATTGAGAGAATATGGCCACTAAATTTTGTACAATGATGATGTGGTATGGCAGCAAGAGGCATTGTTGAGATGGCTTCTTTTGAGAGAGTATGGCTCTCATATTCTTATTGATGTTGATTTGGCATGGCAAAAAGAATCATTGTTGTGGTGACTTATTTTGAGAGAGTATGGCTCTCTTAATTGTTTTCATGATGATATAGCATGGCAATAGAAGGATTTGCTACGTTGGTTGTTATTAGGAGAATATGGTTTGAATTTTTTCATGTTTTCCCATATGTCTCTACTTCTTGTTTTTCACTATGATGATGTGATGTTTGATTCCTATATGGCCAACAGGGCTAATGATGTGAGCATTGATAGATGCAATCTACTCTATGTATCATGGGTTGGACATATAGTTCCTAAGTTGGGACTTTCCACTTTGGGAATGAACCACTTCATATTATGTATCTCATGGGTAGAGGATATATTTGGCCATCATATGGTTTCCACTTAAAGATTCATTGATGAGGATGGGCATCTAACTTTTCAGTTGGAGGTCATTCTAGACATTCTAGAGAGGCAGATTTGGAGCTAGACATGCATGACACATTGTGACATATGGGAAGGCCTTCCACATGAGGAATCCATTTGGAGGGATAATGTTTGTTGTAGCATCCACTTTTGCAGTTGCTTGAGGACAAGCAACGTTTTATCAGGGAGGATTATAATATTCCCAAATTTTCACATGATCTTTGGAATATTAGAGTTCTTAATAGCTTAATTAAGTAAATAAAAGGGTGGAGGGACCCCTAATCCTAAAATATGAATAAAATACACTTTTGATGTGCGTATGTGAATATTTCAAATCTAGATCTACATAATGGAGTAGTAAAGTAACCACTTAATGTGAAAAGAGTGGAGATCATGTCTCATTAATGAGATAGATCATTGAGGTTGATACGGTCAACTAAGATCGTGGAAAGAATCAAATGTAAGATCATTATGCATTCATGATGAAATGATCGAGAGGGTGATCATTGCATTCACACATGATGGAGATCATGAAGAGATAGCGCAGTCAACATGGAGACCTATGTCCACATGTACAGTGTAGTTATGAGGTGGGCCAAGGCATGAGAAGGCTCATAATCTATATAAAGAAGATGAAGGAAACATAGAAGGGTGTTGAGGATTATTGTTGATGTATTATATGTTTAGATCTGGAATTTTCATGTGACATTCCATGCTTTCTTTGGTTGTTTAGCTAAGATTGCAAGTGCTATTAGCACAGGGTGTTCCTACTCGGGAATCCTGCCTCTTTCATTGAGTGATCTCTTGAAAGATTATTGTACTTAATTCTACATCAGGCATTTGTGCCACATATATTTTCCTACTTTCTGCAAAACATACGTATTCAAAAATTACATATTTCTGAATATTTGTTTGAGAGGAGGATTTTATCCTTCAATATTTCAGTTGAGGAACCGGTGAAGGATTCATCCTATCACCTTGAGCTTCAAGATCAGCCTTCCAGTGCTTCAGATCTATATCAGGCATCAAGCCATCTATTATTCATCTCCCAGCAACAACAATCCTTTCAGGAATTGCGCAGTCCATTCTTGTAGATCCAAGGGAGAAGGGAAGTTGCTAGCATTTCAGCTATTAATCCAGTGTACGACCATTCCTTGACATTGTATACATTATTTACATTAGTCTTGAGCTTCATAGCCATATTTTGCAGCAAGAAAGAGAGCCTCCTTCCTTTACAATGCAGTTCTTATGAGCATTTGTGTAGCAGCAACTGCAACCTTCTTTAGAGGATTATGGAGCTAGATCTTGAGCTTCTAGCTTGTGGATCTAGAGATTGAATCAACCCTTCAAGCTTAGATCTGATCTTGTGACATATTTAAGCCATCTATTTATCAGATCTAGCTTCATATTTTCATAACCCAGCAGTCAAAGGATCAAACTCTAGGAGGGTGATCTTCCAAAGTTGTAAATCTGGAAAATCCTTTCTGGGTTATCTTGGGTATCCATCATAGAGCCCAGATCTTGAATATTGGCATCATCAGAGCTCCATAATTCTATATATATGCATTTTCCTTTTTATTCTACAGTCATATATTCATATTCTGCTGAAGGGATAGTGCAGTATTTTCTTCCAGCAGCTCTCTAGTTACGCAGTGCTAGTTGTAGCATGTTTGCAAGGTGATTCTATGCCATCTCTTTGGCTAGATCTACTCATATTTTGTACATTATGTAACTGAATCTTCTACTATATAATAAAATGGCTCAGTTATTATGTCTCTATCTATGTTGATCATAAACTTACATGTACATTTTCTGTGTTACAAATGTTGTGTTTGTGTATCAATGCATTATTCCATTGTGGGATATTACACTTGTAGTAAAGGATAAGGCCAATACAACCTTCTCTTCTCACAGGACATGTTGGAAGAGCCAACACACAAGAAAGAAAGAGACTTATGGGAAGAAACATGAGAAAGAAGTATACACGGGGGGATATAAGGATATATGCATACTAGAAATGTGAGAGAGCTTGTAGAATAGAACCCAATGCACAACGAATGTGGAGCACATAGAGAAGCATTGCATGAGGTGGATACACTATGTTCCCTAGGTTCATATAGTGTTTGTGGATACATTATGTGCTCTGGATTCTTGTAGTGTTTAGCAGGTGAAGGCACTATGTGCTTTGGATTCTTGTAGTGTTTAGTAGGTGCATAAATTATGTGCTCTAGATTCTTGTAGTGTTTAGCAGGTGAAAACACTGTGTGATCTAGATTCCTATAATGTTTAGCAGGTCGAGAAACTGTATGATTTGGATTCTTGTAGTTTTTAGTAGGAAGATACATAATGCAATTTATATTACTGTAGTGTTTAACATGTGGATACATTGTGTGCTATGGATTCCTGTAGTATTGTGACAGGTGGAGACATAGTGTGCTTTGGAATTAGAGAAATTTTAAGGGATAAAATGGACCTCCTAAGGAATATTATAAAATAACAGTGGAAATAATAAAATAAGATTAGATTACCTCATCATGTTTTTGAGGGAAACATGAAAAACCTACTTTCTCAACCTATAGTTTAAACTTGTCTCCCTGCGATTTTGCTCAAATTTCAAGCATGAGTACTCATTGGATGAAAAATTTAATTTTACATACAAGAAGTACCCATGTTGCATACTTTAGATGGACCCTACCACATTAAAAATGTGAAATAAATCAAAAACATGATTTCAGTAATTTTTTGATGTATTTCACATTTTTTATGTAGTAGTGTCCATCGAAAGTATACAACATGGGTACTCCTTGGATAAAAAATTACATTCCACATCCAACGAGTGTTATCCCTCAAATTTGGGTAAAATAATGGGGACATAAGTTGAAAATGTCAGTTGAAAAAGTAGTTTTTTATATACTTTTAATCTTTTTACCTTTTCAATCCAAAAAAGGTGAATCATCTCCCATGGTTGAAATCATCATATTAAATCCTATTGTTTCTTCTAAAGTTGATTTTTGTTGTAAGTATTTTCTTTCAGGCCCATTTTTTACCTCAAAATTTCTCAAATGTTTCCTGTAGTGTTTAGTAGGTGGAGACACTATGTGTTATATATTCTTGTGTGATCTAGTTGACTTGTATTGGTGTGAATTTCCCTTTAGCACTCTACTCCTCAAACTATGAATATGGCTCGGGGGTAGTCAATTGGAAGAAATATTTTAGGGTAGTTTTCTTATGGTTGGGTGGATATTTGAAGTCCCTCCTTCAATTTCCAGTCATTCATGTTAATTAGATCAGTGTGTTTACGTATATAAATATTTTGCACTATGTATGATGAATATTGTTTGATATATGTTATAACAATGAATTTGTCAACATTGGAGGAATGTGATATACCTGTTTTTCTATGATGATATGTTATATATATATATATATATGTTCTCATGGTTATGAGGGGCTTAGAGTCCTTCGTATTGTTCCAATTTTTGTGAGGTGCAGAGCTGCTATTTACATGGTCATGTATGATTATTATATGTGACTAACTAAACTATTGTAGTGTGAAAATTCTATTTTCTAATATGCTATGAGTACCATGGATTTTTTTTGTTTAAGAGTATTGTTTTTATATTCTAGAAAAGGACTAAGAATGATTCAATGTATGACATATTAGTGGATTTAATAGTGTTGTCTAGGACCCATTCTGTAGTTTTGTAAGATGTTGTTGTATCTAAGTTTGTAGAAATGCATTAGCTATAATTCACCCTATCTCATTATCTGGTAGAAGACATGTTGATAGGTCTATCGACTATATTATGACTATGTATAATGTTTGGAATGATAAATGTTGGGATAAGCATTTTATCCTTGTAGAATTGGTGTTTGTAGTTGTTGTAGCACAATTTTACTCAGCAAAAAGTCGGGAGAAGTTCTTGGAAATTTAAGGTTGCTGAGGAAAAATTATAGAAGTGGAACAAGTTCAAGGAGATAAACAAAATGTTTTTAAGGCATTTGGAATACTGTGCCTAAGAAATCTGTTATTGGGTGATTTAATTACATTGCAGGGGCAGGCATGGGTTTTCGAAATTAGAAATGGCTATCCTTGGATGGACATCAGTGAATCCATATTCTACGTACAAAATAACCAGTCATGGCTTTATAGGCTGGATAAAGTCAGCCACTGTTCAGGAGGAAAGTCATGGAACACAACCAAACTGGTGGTTTTGGTTCAAGATGGAGAGGATCCTACTTCACCATAATGGCCAGGTTGAGTAATAGGTCTTATGGTGTTCAAGGAGGCCTGCTTTCCCGAAGGACTTCATCTTGTGCTTTGCATAACGTGCTCGCAAGGACGGGCCAATCTTCTCATTGTATTTGATCATAAGGAAGAGGATCAAGCAGTAAATAAAAATCATTGAGAATATGATGACCAAGTCCAACCATTTGGACCGCTTTGTATTGATTTCAAACACATATTTTAAGATATATTCACCACTGATTTTGGGCATTCTTTCAATCTGTGGTTTGAAATCTAATCAAAGAAAATAATTTTTGTATTGGCCCTGCATTGCCCAAGAGTTGAAGCTAATATATGACATTGGATAGCGCCAAACTGGCTTGGGGAGATATTTCAGAAAATGGAAAAATCCAGCAACCAACATGTATATTCCTAGGATTCCTGCTCCTGTGACGATTCCCATCAAGAAATTGGGCACCAAGGTGGCCACTGTCATTATCAAGCTATCAATGATGGTCATGCAAGAAAAGAGGTTCAACACAAAATATAAGTAGTGAGTAAATCCAGGATGCAATTTCACCATGTAGTAGGTGATTGTCCCGGATATTGTTGCAAAAAGTGCCAGATATGGCATTGAAGACAGCGTGTTGGCAATGACAAATGCAAGCACTCCGTAGTGTCCATTGAACCTTTCACGCTGAAAAACCTTCATATCCTCCACAAAAGATGGGAATCCTCCAATGGACATGAATGTCATGAATCCAGAAACATAGGATGCGTAGGAACCTCTGGCCAAAATAGCAGTATAATCAGTTCCAACGTTGTAGTATATGGGTCCTGAGTTACAATCACGCACATACCTTACCTATGCCGATAAGTAAAGAGGAGTTATTCAATAAAATGTTAACAACATGCTTGAAAGAATTTCCATATACACGAACCAGGCCCCTACTAGTCATTATTTCTGATGGAAAAGTCGTTGATCTTTATGATTTTTCAAATGTTGTTGGGAAGCAAGGTGGTTTCAATTTGGTTTCTACAAATAAAATGTGGAGGTCAATTGCAGGGCATTCAGGATTCGGCACAAAATGTGTCCATAAGACTCCCAATGTTTCGCTTTCAGGCATGTTGGAATGGATAAACTGGGTCGCGAGGAACCCCTGTGGTTCTGTGAAAGGACAAGGTGCTAAGATCTACAGGCGGAGTGAGGAGATGGCTCAGAAATGTTCGGGATTTGTTTAGTGGCTCACAATTGCATAAGGAAGCAAACACATATAGTATTGTAGTTGAATCGACGATTTTGATCATCCAGCTCAAATCCAATGGTCTTGCGGTAGCAAAAATTAAACGGATCTTATGAGAGATAGTGCCCCCAAAAAATGTTTTAATTGAAACCACTATTTACAAAATTGACGGCTATGATGTGTTACGGCATCACTTAGCCATTTCTCAAGAGGCCGCTATCAATGCTTCTGCAGGAAATTATTGGTTTTCAAAAACCATGGGTGGCTTTGTCATTAATACATATGGGTGTAATGGGACCCAAAGTGTACCATTTGTTATTTTTACTTGCACTAGAGTAAGATCCTATTTTTTGGTTTTATATTATATATTATATATATAATATTAAAACAGACATTTTTTAAATTTAAATAATTCCAAGACTTCCAAGAATCAGTTTTAAAAACTGATCATAGCAGTTAGAAAGTTACATTAGATGGCAGACATAAAAGAAGAGGTAGGGAGAGGAGCTGGGGGTTCCGGGTTTTTGGATCTCCAGACAGTGATCTTTGTATTGAGATTTCAAGTGATTAATGAATGAAAAGCAAACTTCTAGCATTTGTTGATATTGATACGTCTTCTAGTTTACATAATGTATTTTCAGTCCTTGAATAAAATGAAGTATCGAAGCAGAAGGTCTCTTTTTACATGTGTAAATAAGATTTAAAACCCTTAATAGGCGCTCCTTCATTTTAACTGTTCTTTTCTTTTAATTCTTCTAGAGCTTGAGATGATAGATTCTGTACAATAGCATATCATTTTGGGCTTTTCCTTTTAATTCTTCTTCTGAACATTTCATTCTATATCAGCAGATAATAGCATTGTGGGACTTTTATAGCATTTGATTTTAAATATTCAATGATTAAACTCTGGAGATGATTAAACAAGGATCCATATCTCTGTGACATAATCAGATAATGTCTTAAGCACGGATTCCTTTTCACAGCCAAGGAATTGTTTCTTAAGGTACAACATTAATTGGCGCCGTTGTCGGGGATCGAAGAAGCGAGTTCGTTTCCCTGGGTTTTCTTTCTATTTCCTTTGATTGTTCAGCAAGGAGGAAGTACTCGGCTGTGTTTACTTTTACAGAATTCTCATTTCACAAAGCCAAACGCGAGGTCATATACCTTGTAGCAGAAGGTTTCATAATACATTACTCTTGATGGTGAACAAGATTCAGATCTGAAGTTTGATTGTTTATTATTCACCTGGCGACTCCACTGATGAAAGTTTCATTAGATGAAGAATTTTTCTAGCAAGAAGATGAGAAAGTATCATGGAAAAAACATGTATCAAAATTTCCGTTTTTTAAAGGAGGTTCTATTTTTTACTGTCAGTTTAGTGGTCTATTTTCCCTTTTATATTAAAAGGATTGTTTCCTGCTTTATTTCCTCAGAAGATTATAAGGCCCAAAATGTAAATTCATTATTGGAAAAAGATGATTTTTCTTCTGCTTGTATTATAAATCTTGACACAAGTGTATCTCCTAAATATGAAAGGAGGGATGATTGTTGTATTACAATCCTGGAAGATAATCAGTCTCAGACTGGGCATAAAGGTGATGATTCATCATATTTGGATGATAATATTTTGCCTCATAAGAAATTGACTGTTTTTCAGTTCAAAAACAAATAAATCTTTAAACCCCTGAAGCTGCCCACCATTCTCCATCAATATCCTTCAAAAGGATTCAAGTCCTTGCCAAGTTTCTCCGGGAAGGAGAAGGACATTTCAGCTAAATTACATATCTTGGAATTTGAGTACTTTCTGGACAAATTTCAAATTACTTATGAAGACATAGCTTTAAGGATGTTTTGTCATTCTTTAAAGCAGGATGCTCGGCAATGGTTTTAGTGTTTGGAAGCAAATTCAATTAATTCCTGGCCATATCTTCAAGATGTATTTCTTACATATTGGGGCGAGAATAAGTCATATGAAAAGCACCTCTTGGAATTATATTCTATCCAAAGGCAAAGGAATGAAGCAATTTCTGAGTTTAATAGGAGGTTTCAAAAGATTTATTTCAGCATGCCAAAAGAAATTCGACCTCTATAAGCAGCAGCTATGGTTTATTATTTGAAGGCTCTTTCTGTTGTCTTGGCTTTTTATCTTAAGGAGAGAAAGCCTAGCACTCTGAAGTTGATGTTTCTCTATGCGCAAGAAATCGAAGATAATGTGTGGTCTTGTAGAAATTTTTCCTGCGATGCAGAAAGACAAAGTTTTGTCAAATATAAGAGGGCTTGTGAAGAAAACATTGGAATTTCCTTACAAGAGAATGTAAGTTCAGAGGTGAATAAATATTTCCAAAAAGTGTCAAAATGCTCCTATATTGTTGAAAGACAAGAATCTAATCATTTTGAAGATTCTAGTCAAAACTTAGTTGCAACAGCTGAACTACACTATGAAAGCATGGAAGATCATTGCAATAATTTGGTGAGTAGTGAGGAAAATAGTGCAGTTTCTCAGACATGTTTGCAAGAAGAGGAAAATTTTCGTCAAGAATTGGTGTTATATGAAAAGCATCAGCATTATGGAGAGCAAACCTTGGAGTTTTTTTTTTAAGCCTGAATGCCTGCCTACAGAAAATGGCAGTCAAGTTCCTCACACACAATTTCTAACTGAAAAATCAAACAATGAAAGAAGCCACCATGTTCAAAGAAGTCTACATCAGCAAAATGTTCAAAAAAAGAAGGTGGCCGAAACTTTACTTCATGAGTTCTATGATCCAGTTGCTGAATATATGGAAAATTTCTTTGATCAGAAACAAGCTTTTATGCAAGGGTATGTACAAAGTTTTGTACATGAAAAATTTTCATGGTATATTCCTGTTTTGATTTTTAAATTTTAGCAGTACGAAGGTATTAAATCTAACAAGCAGATGTTGGATTGGTTCCATTGGAAGGTTGACTTCACTTGATTAAGTTCAACCATGCTTATATGTATAAGAGTTGTACATAAATAAGCTCAGGAGTTGAGAATTCCCTGTTGCAGTATTTCTAGTTTAAAATTTTCAGTTCAAAATAAAGATCCTAGAAGAAGGAGGGTTCAGAGAAGTTTTGAAATTTTCAGAGATTTTGGATTGAAAGAAACTTTAGTCTGACTTGACTCCATGCCCAATAAAGGCTACTGATCTACAATTTCTCAGCACTTTGCTACCAAAGTACTATCCCAAATTGGAGCCATATGTTGCAGCACAATTTTACTCAGCAAAAAGTCGGGAGAAGTTCTTGGCAATTTAAGGTTGTTGAGGAACATTTAATTGGAGCCAAATGTTGCAGCACAATTTTACTCAGCAAAAAGTCGGGAGAAGTTCTTGGAAATTTAAGGTTGTTGAGGAACAATTATAGAAGTGGAACAAGTTCAAGGAGATAAACAAAATTTTTTTAAGGCATTTGAAATACTGTGCCTAAGAAATCTGTTATTGGGTGATTTAATTACATTGCAGGGGCAGGCGTGGGTTTTCAAAATCAGAAATGGCTATCCTTGGATGGACATTAGTGAATCCATATTCTACATACAAAATAACTAGTCATGGCTTTATAGGCTGGATAAAGTTGGCCATTGTTCAGGAGGAAAGTCATGGAACACAACCAAACTGGTGTTTTTGGTTCAAGATGGAGAGGATCCTGCTTCACCAGAATGGCTAGGTTGAGTAATAGGTCTTATGGTGTTCAAGGAGGCCTGCTTTCCCGAAGGACTTCATCTTGTGCTTTGCATAGCGTGCTCGCAAGGACGGGCCAATCTTCTCGTTGTATTTGATCATAAGGAAGAGGATCAAGCAGTAAATAAAAATCATTGAGAATATGATGACCAAGTCCAACCATTTGGACCGCTTTGTATTGATTTCAAACATATATTTTAAGATATATTCACCACTGATTTTGGGCATTCCTTCAATCTGTGGTTTGAAATCTAATCAAAGCAAATCTTTTTTGTATTGGCACTGCATTTCCCAAGAGTTGAAGCTAATATATGACATTGGATAGCGCTAAACTGG
This sequence comes from Pinus albicaulis, assembly GCA_034641835.2. Lineage (NCBI taxonomy): Eukaryota > Viridiplantae > Streptophyta > Pinopsida > Pinales > Pinaceae > Pinus > Pinus albicaulis. The sequence goes on from CM076575.1 coordinate 1,085,850,000, forward strand.
CTTGGGGAGATCTTTCAGAAAACGGAAAAATCCAGCAACCAGCATGTATATTCCCAGGATTCCTGCTCCTATGATGATTCCCATCAAGAAATTGGGCACCAAGGTGGCCACTGTCATCATCAAGCTATCAACGACAGTCATGCAAGCGAAGAGGTTCAGCACAAAATATAAGTAGTGAGTAAATCCAGGATGCAATTTCACCCTGTAGTAAGTGATTGTCCCGGATATTTTTGCAACAAGTGCTAGATATGGCATTGAAGACAGCGTGTTGGCAATGAAAAATGAAAGCACTCCGTATTGAACCTTTCACGCTGAAAAACCTTCATATCCTCCACAAAATATGGGAATCCTCCAATGGACATGAATGTCATGAATCCAAAAACATAGGATGCGTAGGAACCTCTTGCCAAAATAGCAGTATAATCAGTTCCAACGTTGTAGTATATGGGTCCTGAGTTACAATCACGCACATACCTTACCTATGCCGATAATCAAAGAGGATTTATTCAATAAAATGTTAACAACATGCTTGAAAGAATTCCCATATACATGAACCAGGCCCCTACCAGTCATTATTTCTGATGGAAAAGTCGTTGATATTTATGAGTTTCCAAATGTTGTTAGGAAGCAAGGTGGTTTCGATTTGGTTTCTGCAAATAAAATGTGGAGGTCAATTGCAGGGCATTCAGGATTCGGCACAGAATGTGTCCATAAGACTCCCAATGTTTCGCTTTCAGTCATGTTAGAATGGATAAACTAGGTCACGAGGAACCCCTGTGGTTCTGTGAAAGGACAAGGTGCTAAGATCTACAGGCGGAGTGAGGAGATGGCTCAAAAATTTTCGGGATTTTTTTAGTGGCTCACAATTGCATAAGGAAGCAAACGCATATAGTATTGCAGTTGAATCAACGATTTGGATCATCCAGCTCAGATCCAATAGTCTTGCGGTAGCACAAATTAAACGGATCTTATGAGAGATAGTGCCCCCACAAAATGGTTTAATTGAAACCACTATTTACAAAATCGACGGCTATGATGCGTTACGGCATCACTTAGCCATTTCTCAAGAGACCGCTATCAGTGCTTCCGCAGGCAGTTATTGGTTTTCGAAAACCATGGGTGGCTTTGTCGTTAATACATATGGGTGTAATGAGACCCAAAGTGTACCATTTTTTCTTTTTACTTGCACTAGAGTAAGATCCTATTTTTGGATTTTATATTATATATTATATATATAATATTAAAACAGACATTTTGTAAATTTAAATAATTCCAAGACTTCCAAGAATCAGTTTTAAAAACTGATCATAGTAGTTAGGAAGTTACCATTAGATGGCAGACATAAAAGCAGAGGTAGGGAGAGGAGCTGGGGGTTCTGGGTTTTTGGATCTCTAGACAGTGATCTTTGTATTGAGATTTCAAGTGATTAATGAATGAAAAGCAAACTTCTAGCATTTGTTGATATTGATACGTCTTCTAGTTTACATAATATATTTTCATTCCTTGAATAAAATGAAGTATCGAAGCAGCAGGTCTCTTTTTACATGTGTAAATAAGATTTAAAACCCTTAATAGGCGCTCCTTCATTTTAACTGTTCTTTTCTTTTAATTCTTCTAGAGCTTGAGATGATAGATTCTGTACAGCAGCATATCGTTTTGGGCTTTTTCCTTTCATTCTTCTTCTGAACATTTCATTCTATATCAGCAGATTATAGCATTGTGGGATGTTTATAGCATTTGATTTTGAAGATTCAATGATTGACCTCTAGAGGTGATTAAACATGGATCAATATTTCTGTGACATAATTATAAGAATGTCTTAAGCACGGATTCCTTTCACAGCCAAGGAATTGTTTCTTAAGGTACAACAGCAATAATGCCTTACTTCAAGGAACTAGACAAAGGTTATCGACTACTTGAATTATGGATATATGTTTGTATTAAACCATCATGGACCAAGATTGAGGGCATCGATTGATTTATTTATGGTATATTTTTGTTTTTGCTGCAACAAAACCCTCCAAAAATTCACTACATTAAAATTTTGGATCCCACCAAAATTTCATATCAAGTGTTTCTTTTGTCTTCAAGTGTCGCTTCAAGTCACTCTGCATATTTCTAGTTTTCTTGATCCTTCCTAAGTGTTGTTGCATTGTTTAGAACATCTCTAGTGAACTTCATGGTTATAATACCTTTGTTTGTTGTAAATGACACTTTTGGTTTCATTTGCACACACTTTGTCTATTATGCTCGAAGAGTGTTTGTAAATTGGCATTTTTTATGTGTATTTATCATTGTTAGATCTTGTTTAAGTATTATTGATGAGTTGGTATGTGTCGCACTTGATTCTATGTCTAGACTCGTTGCATTTTCCCCTTATCCTATCTCCCAGAATTAGAAAAATGCTTGGTTGCACAAGTTGGGCCACTAAGGCTAGGGGAGTATATGGCGCACTCTTAAGCATTAATTAGGACCCCTTCTATGTTCAGAAGTGTGCATTGTAACCTACAAGAACAAATACTTCACTCCCAGTCATCTTCCTCTCCTTACCCTTTCTTAACTATTCCCCAAAGTAAGTCTTCGACTTATTATCGAGCACATGGCACACCATCGAAGAAACATCATGGTTCCTTCAGCATTCAACATTTCACTCTACGCCCTCCTCAGGCTCCCTTTGAGAACACAACGCACTTGAGAGTGCCTAAGCTTCATCCCTTCAGCCTTTGGAATTTCTCCTTGTACCCTCCTTGGCTCCCTTGAGTGCATAGATCATTTCTACAGTCTCACTGGAATTCCTTCACCCTTCAAACATGCACCTTGTGACCTCCTTAGAGATTTCTCTCTCCTAATTTAGCACACAGTGCATCCTTAAAGCCTGAAGCACTCAGCTCTTCCCCTTTTAGCAGTGCGCCCTGTGCCCAAAAGTACCCATTTTCTTCCTAGGTGCATTGTTAAATCATGAACGGAAATGTGCATAAGACATGTTAGGATAAGATATTTTTTAGACTGATGTTTTCTTGCCATGAGTGATTGCAATTGCAAGTATTCCAAAAAAACTTAGAAAATATGAATGAAGAGATCGAGGAAAGAGGTAAGTCAAAGGAAGCATTCAAGAATGAAGAGCACGTGATGTGACAAAATGAAGAACCTTGAATCCCGATGATTGAAGCAACCCAAACAAGTCCATATGATCAAGCACCCTTTGGAGGGTGAATATATCAATAACAAGGGAGTTTCATGTGAGATCAAAGAAAAAAGTGGCATCATTGTCACTTATCAATAAAATCCATGTCATCAGTCACTTTGAGTCCAAGTCACCAATGTTGAGTGATGTTTCATATTCTCACCACATGATGATATGGAAATATTAATGTAATTATGTAATTATTGTGAAGGAAAAAAAGTGGAATTCAAAGAGTCATGTATGGAAAAAAGAGCCATGTGAATAAGTCCAAAAGGCATGTAATTCCAAAAGACATGTAATCCAAAAATTCATATGTAATTCCAAAAATCAATTGGAAGTCCAGGAGTTATATAGAAGTCAAAAGGTCATCTAGAAGTTGAAAATTCATACAAGAAAATCAAGAGTCATGAGGATATGAAAGGTCATGCCTCAAGTTATAAAAGGAGCCTCATTTCTCAAGAAAAATAGTTTTAACCTTGTCTTCTCCCAAAATACATTAGAGAGATAGAGATGATAATTTTGGGGAGTAAGTAGTGTCTCTAATTCTCCACTATTGGAGCTACTGAAGCTCATTGTACTTATGTATCTTTGAAATTTTTCTTAATACTTGAAGCTATTCAACCAACACCTTTTCATGCATGGATCATGGTTGTTTTGAGACTACTCTTCTAATTTTTGTGGCTCATGTTGTATTTCATATGTATTAAAGTAATTGAAATATTTCGGTGACTTTGGTGCTCAACTTGTTTGAAACGTGTTGTGATGATTTTAATGATCATTGTATCTATGTGAACTATTTCTCTTGACGTCGAATGATTCTTCCTTGTTTATGCATGTTCGACTCCACTAGATTAGTACTATTACTTTTATTTTAGAGTCTCACTTTTATTCCTTGTAATGAAAAAACCTTGATACATCTCCAATCGAACATTTCACAAGGAACACTCTCTTGCTCATTCAAAATCACATGCATGCTACCTTCCCATGCTAAATTCTTAAGCCAAGGAAAATATCCAAGTTAATGGGAGTTAAACAATATTTCTAGATGGGCCTCCTACACCAAAAAGTGTGAGGTCTAATTGGGACCTCATATTGGGGAGATCCCTTGTATGTTGGCGGGTTCTATCACCGTCAACATTGTGGTGCTAGAAGGAGGGAAACCAGTTTTTAATGGTTGATAACTCATTACATCCTAATCATTCATCTTCTGTACAAGGTAGTAATATCCCGAGTACCACCCAAAATCTTATTCCTAAGGTAGGAGGGTATTCTCAACCTCATCTGAATCTGGTATACAAAGTTACCTATGATCAAATTTGGGCAATTCATGTTGAAAATTCAGAAAGAAATTCCTAATTTAATTTTCCCTTGATTAAATTAGTAGAAATTAAAAATTCCACATAAACAAACAACTTGAATGATTTAACTGAGGTGATTTAGTTTTTATCACTTAGTTAGCTTAATTAATGTGAGTTGGGGGCATTAAATTGAGTTGTGTACAATGTTTTCTAAATTTTAGGAGCCTAGGCTGAGTCAATTTCAGTTCTACTATTTTAATTCAGTTAAATTAAGTTATGGCTAGTTAACTAGTTCCAACTGTTGGAGGAAATAGTGGAAGGTCTTGCAGTGGGGTGTAACTTCAGTGTTTAACCAATTAACTGATCAATCAACCTAAATTAACTCATGCATGCATAGAATTTGAGTTACCCAATTGAGATTGGAGTTCAAAGGAAGCATACTATCAGTTTTAAGCTATTATAATTTGTACATGTGATGCATGCAGTCAGACAAGGACATAAAGTAATTGTGCAATCCAGATTTAGGAATTTGATAAATAATAGGGGCTAATTCCTTGAGTAACAACACAAGGAAATAGGAGCTTGGAGGCATGGAAAATTGGCTAAGTGTTAGAAAAATTCAATCAATTAGATAGAGGATAGAAGATACTGGTGCAGGTTGAGCTCAAGGTAGAGCATAACATATTCTATTCATTCAGATTCTTTGACTAATGAAATATAGATAGGAAGGGGTTTTGAGAATTTTATTTTCCCTAGATAAATCTCTGTGTATGTATGTTGAATCATGATGCATGCATGTGTTTGATATGTGTTCTCGATTGTGAATTTACTTTCCCAAATGAGTAGAGTAGATTTGAGTCCTATGTTTTAGTAAATTACATGATAAATTTTGAATCCACACTAATTTCTACATGGTATCAGAGCTAGATTCACAATAAAGAAGATATTTTGAAGTTTTTATTGCAGGAGATTCAAATTTGAAGATAAGTGTTATAGGTTTTCTCCAGGACTGAGAACATGAATTTCAATGGACTCAGGTTTGAGTGTGCTTTGGAAGGAACCAAAAATATTGTGGCATGGAAGATCTGCATAGAGGCAACACTGGATGACAATGGGCTTCTAGAATACATCAAGACAGATGTATAAAAACCCCAAACATCTTTCTTAGTGTAAGAAGGATGTGGCCAAAGTGAGAAGGATCATATTAGAGGGAGTTCAGGATCATATTGTCTCGAATATCCATGGGAAAGAGAGTTAGTTCATAGTGTGGAAAACACTACCATAGTTTTTTGAGAAAAATAGTGACCACATGAAGTTGGCTCTCAAGGAAAAGCTTTGAAGTATCAATATGCAAAAGAATGACACAATTTTGCAATACCTGAGAAAGTTTACACAATTTCATGATGAAATTGGTGTGGTCGGTGTTAATGTCCCTGAAGAATATTTGGTGGCTCTAAAACTCTTGTTCCCTCCCAAGAGTTGGCATAGTTATCAAGATCTAGGAAATGGTAGAGAGAAAGTACCAAGCTGAGAGTGGTTATGGTCTGATCTACTACAGGAAGAAATAAGGTGGAGTAACATAGACGTGAACTCATCCAAAGAGGATGAGGAATTTGAATTAGTTAGCAAAGGAAGGAAGGCCAAGCTAAATATGTCCCAAGGTGAGGCTAATTCCATCCTAGAGGTCAAGGAAAAATCTTTTACAAATTCAAGTGCTTTCACTGTCATGAATATAGGCACTATGCCATGAAGTGTCCATAGAAGAGGGAAAGCAAGAAGGATCCTAAAGTTGCAGTAGCAAGTGAAGCTTTGGCTTCACATTCCGAGCTTGAATTTAATCTCATCAGATGCATGATGAGCATAGTGATGGGAATAATTTTTCATCTGGATAGTGATGCATCATTCCATATGACGAGGAATATATATTTTTTCAATGACTTAGAGGAGAAATATCTCCAGATGAACATTGAGTTTGGAAATGACAAGAGGTATAACATTATCAATATAGGTAAAATAACCTTTCAGAAGGAATCAGGTTCCCCTCTCAGACTCAAGGACATGATGTTTTTTCTAGGTCTAAAGAAGAATCTGGTTTCTGTCGTGGTGTTGGAAGACGATGGCTACGATGTGATATTTAAAAAAGGAAAGGAATTCCTAAGACACATCACCATGGGATAAGTGAAGAATATCAATGCTAAAGTAAAGAACCTATATGCACTTGAGGTACAATATGAATGAAAATCCTTGAGGATCAAGGCATATACTAGAGATATGGTGTTTGAGAGGAGGCATGTTAGTCCTCTCAACATGCAGCCTCAGAAGAAGCCTCAAAAAGTTGTGGAGCAGCCACAAATGGAGAAAAAAACCGAAGGCATATTGGAGACAACCACTGAAGAAGAGACCTCCAGTAGGGGGAGAGTTCGAGCTATGTAGGTAGAGGGAGCACATGAAGATATACCTTTGGGTGTGAGGTGGGGTGATGTGAAGCCAAGTCTCGGGATTGCAGAAATTTGGGCAGGATCCATTGACATGTTTTTGTCTCATGGATCATTACCCTTGTTATGGGGGCCCATAGTATTCAGTAGCAAGACGATCAATGTCATTCAGATACGAAGGAGTGCAGAGGAGTGTTTACAACAAATCAGGAGGCTCAATAGCAGTGTCATCTACAACACAATTTTCCCAGTAGACAGTTGCAGATTTATTTAATTAAAATTATTATTATTATTATTTTGGATGTTTCTTAGTTGCATATGTTGTAGTAGCAACAACAATATAGAGAAGTTTTCCATGCAGTACATTCCATACATGCAAGATAGGGGTGGTTGATAATCCCTTTCTTTCTTAGAGGGAGTGTTAAAAATGCAACAAGAAATTCCTAATTTAATTTTTCCTTTATTACATTAGGATAAATTTGAAATTCCACATCAACCGACAACTTGAATGTGTTAATTAAGGTGATTTAGTTTTTATCGACTAGTTAGATTAATTAATTCGAGTTGGGGGCATGAACTTGAGTTATGTACAATGATTCCAAAATTTTAGGAGCATAGGTTGAGTTAATTTCAGTTGTAAAAATTTAATTAAGTTAATTTGAGTTATGGTTTGTTAAACTAGTTCCAACTGTTGGAGGAACTAGTGGAAGGTCTAGAAGTGGAGTTTAAATTCAATGTTTAACCAATTAACTAGTCAATCAACCTAAATCAAAAAAATTCATAGAATATGAGTTACCTAGTTGAGATTAGAGTTCAAGGGAAATTTACTATTAGTTTTAAACTATTTGAAGTTGTACAGGTGGTGCATGCAACTAGAGAAGTACATAAAACTATTGGAGGAACTAGTGGAAGGTATAGAAGTGGGGTGTAACTTCAATTTTTAACCAATTAATTGGTCAATCAACCTAAATCAACTCATGCATTCATAGAATTTGACTTACCCATTTGAGATTAGAGTTCGAGGGCAATGTAATATCAGTTTTAAACAATTCGAAGTTGTATAGGTGGTGCATGGAATCAGAGAAGTACCTAAAGCATTTGCACAATCCATATTGAGTAATTTCCTAAATAATAGGGGTTAATTCCTTGAGGAACATCCCAAGGAAATAGGATATTAAGGGCTTGGAAAATTGGCTAAGTGTTCGCCAAAGACAGTAAGTTATGCAGAGGATAGAAGATATGGGTGCAGGTTGAGATCAAGGTTGAGTAGAGCATATTGTATCCATCCATATTCTTTGACTAATGCAATATAGATAGGAAGGGGTTTTGAACAGTTCATTTTCCCTAGATAAATATATGTGCATGTGTGTTGAATCATGATGCATGTTTTTGATATGTGTTCTCGACTGTGAATTTACTTCCACATATGAGTCGAGTAGTTTTTATTCTTATGTTTTAGTAAATTACATGAGAAGTTTTGAATCCACATTAATTTCTACATTTCAGACTATTACCCGTCGATTTGCAAAATATATTGGTTTACTCCCCATTTCTCATAATATTACTCATCATCCCAAGAAGAAAGAAACAACTTGTACTAGTGTTTGGTTACATCAGTGGAAGATTTGGTTTTCGCCACCCTTGAGGAATTAACAAAGTCTTCATAAGACATATTCCAATAACAACCGCTTCATCCTATTCACGAAGAGTATGAGGAATATCTTGTTCTTTCGAACAGAGAACAATCAACAATTTATTTTGAGTTTAATGATGACATAAACAGTGAAGGAGAAGGCTCATCAGATTTAGAAAAGGATGAGGAACAAGGAGATGAACACAGGGTAGATCAAGACCTAGATTGGATGGCTCAAGGGCCACTCACTCTTCCAAATAACCTTCATAGAATTCCTAAAAATATAGAGAAGTTATTATCAAAGTTTGATCCTGACAAGAAAGCTAAGGCAAAGAACCATGTGGATGACTTCTACATGCACCTACAAACATTATAGGTGTGATATGATGATGTTTCTTATAGGATATTTCATTTCACTTTAAAAGGTAGAGTGGTAATATCGTATAATAGTCTGCATGTTAATTCGATCCATGGTTGGAGGGGGTTTAGGAAATTATTTTTGGAGAAATTTGTCGATGACAAAAATCCCAACATGTTGTTAAAATAGCTCATAAATATTAATATAGGAGAAAGGAGAAAGCCAAATATTTCAATAAAAAGTTTAATCATATTCTGAACAAGTTTTCCCAAATATACAACTTCACAATTCTATTAATATATATTATTATATGGCATCCATGCCAACAAACATTTATTTTTTGTTAAAAGAGTTTCAAAGTAGACACTGGATTTAAAATTTACAGAAGTGATCGCCATGGAGAAATACTTGCGTGAATTTGGAGATATTACCAATGATGAAAAACTTAAATATTCCAAGGAGATTAGTAAGAAGTCCTAAGCCTCTTTAAGTAAGGATACAGGATAAATAAAAGGATAATTTTGATATTGAAATATTTACAAAATCTTTAAAGTCACTCAGTAATGAATTCTATGAATTGAAGAGAAATTCAAGCGAGACCTCTACCAGTAGCAAGACCCTTAAGTGTTTATTATTTAGAAGGAACAAAAATAACCAGCCAGCTAAATCTTCCCAAAGCTCAAATCTTGTGTTGAATGTTGAAATCATAGGAATGGATACATATTGTTCCTTCCATTAGGAATGAAATTCAGAAAAAAAGTTCCGAAAATGGAACCACAACATGAATGTTATGACAACCCATATTGTTGATACTTTATTAGAAGACGAGCAGGCTGAGTAGACAAAATAAGCAAACAAGCCTACAATAAATGAGGAAAGTAGAAGTATTGAACACTTAATTAATGCCTTTCATTTTATTCTCAATACTCACAAGAAAAGTATTGAAGAACCATGTCAAAGTGAAGCCCCTCCTCAGAAACCAATTGGTCGTTATAATTTGAGGAGTGAAGGGTTTGTTTATGAATAAGAATTTAAGAGACAAGAGCTGAATAAGTGTTGGGCAAGGCCCAAATTGGTCCAATTTTGGTCAAAAACTCTACAACTCAAGGAGCGGAATGCATAGTCCAGCAAGGAGAAATCATTCACGCAAAGTTTATTTTGTTAGTTTTGAGTCCGCCCATGGTATGTGGACCATGGTATTGTAAAATTTAAAGGATATATAGGAGTATTGTAAAATATAAAGGATATATAAATAAATGCATTGTAAATTCATGAGACATAGAATAAAATAGAATAGAATAGAATTAATATATAGATCCATGTATTAAGTCTATAATTTGTGCTATTTTTTGTGTTTGGGGCCAAAGGGAAGGATTTGTAGCTGTGTGCACATACCACCCGCAACGATGTGCGTGGGGTGAAGGATTGTACTGAAATATTCATCATTAATAAAGAGAAGGAAGGTTTTGAAGTATTTCTATGTCATTTGAGAAATCTGTTTATTACCTATATTTGAAGTTGTTTTTATGCATCGTGAAGTATTTTATGTTGTTTGTCTACATTATATTGTATTGAATGTTGCATAATAGTGATAAAGGCACAATGCACAATAGTATTAAGTTATGAACAAGGAATAGACTGTGAAAGTGGATAACTGCCTCCATAGTCTAGAAAATCATAAGAGAGAGAAGCGTAGAAGTAGATCCAAATCATATTATCCCTCTAGATATAGAAATCTGGTTATGTCATCCCCCAATATTTCCTTAGCTAAGACGGCGATCTACGCTATAGGTCATTTCCGAAAGGGCCGGTAATAGAGGGTTTTTATGGTTGCGCAACAACTCCAAACTTGGGTCAAGACCCCTTTGATCCAACAAATGGTTCTATTTCTGGGAACGGGATATGATTGAGGGATATATGGATGTGGCATCCTACCAAGAAGGAAATACAAGATTAGGTAGAATTGAAAGAAGCAGAGTTCATAGCCAAAGAAAATGTAAATCCTCAAATGTCGATTGAATCTTGGTTTCAGAGGTATCTTTTCATAGAAAAACATGATATTTTCTTCGTGATACTTGCCAAAAAGCTACATGAATGGTTATCAAAGCTGACTCAGAACAAGCCATGTTTTAAGAACGATGATCCTACTCCATGGAGCCTTGAATTTTTATAGTGACTCAAGGAGACTGATAACAAGATCTCAAGAGCTATTATTTTCTAGATCGATATCATCCTGGGAGGATTTATTACTAAATTCACAATAGACACATTTTTATCTTACAGCAAAGCTGAGTGAATACGTTTCAAGGGTTCGTGCAGTAAGTATCTAAAATCTTTGAAGTTGTGGATTAAAAGGCTTTTATGTGAAAAGGGTCTACTACGAATGCGGTTAGATTAATGTTTGGGCTTAAGTACGAAGGTAGATCTATGAAAAGTGTAAAAAGATACAAATTAGATCGTGAAAATTACATTTATATTGATTACAGTCCATTTTTAAGTGGAAAGGCATTTGTTGAGGAATTGGAAAGCTCATTTGTTACAACTGCGAAAAAGCAAGACACTTCACGCGAGACTGTCAGAATCCTACCCCCACCTGCAATTATTATAAATATTTTGATCATGTGATAGAATAATGTCTAGTCATTATGAAAAATATGCAGGAGAAAAGAAACCAACAACCTACTCATAATTTGGAAATGATGACTTCTGAACCAAGGGAATATGACCTATGCATTAACATAGTCACGCGAAGTGGCACAACGACAAGATATGATATAGCCGAAGGTAAGAAGCCGATGGAAGAAAAATGGGTTAGGAAGATTACAGAAAGAGCCATTGGGTTCAGTATTCAAGCAGAAAAAGAAGAATTTGACCTCTAGCACACAACCACAATAGAAGTTGATACCAAATAAGGACAACGCCGAAGTAACCTCTCAATTGTAAGAATTTGATCTAGCTATATTGAAATCATTTTTCAGACTTGTATGAATTTGTTGCGAGATCAAAAGGTCGTTTGAGGACTCTAGGAGCCGATAAACTCCCGTAATGGTAAAGAAGAGCCATGAAATGAGCCACGTGTATTCAACAAGTTGAATCGACATAAGATGAGATCAAGAAGGGAGACGAGACTAACTGCGAAGATCATAGAATATGACATGGTTCAGGTAATTTAGGATTTAGGATCTGATGCCAATATATTTCCTAAGAAAACTTGGGAGCGAATGGGAAAGATGAGGTTGCAATGGTAATTGATCTAATTGAGAATGGCCAACCAACAAAAGATCATCCCTATGGGAGGCTATCTACCACTGTAGTAGATTTTGAAGGAGTCCGCACTGTTGTAGATTTCGAAGTAATTGAGATTGTAGATGATATAAATCCATATCCAATGCATCTTTGATTGGATTGGGCTTTTGATATTGATGCAATAATAAATATGAAAAGGACACAGATGGTGTTTAAAAATGGTGATTTGTGGGCCATTATTCCTTTAGAGCCATCAGAAGGAGCATGGTATAAAGAGCGTGTTCGTGATGAGTACTGTGATGCAAACATTGATAATATCTACAAGATCACAGCTAAGGAGGAAGATTAGATTAATCCAATTTCATATGGAAGGCTAAGCTAGGAGCAGGAAAGTTCCTGTATTTCAGACTCTGATGAAGAATTGGAAAATTGGTAGAAAAAATTGAATGAAGTCTCTACAAGAATATGTAACATAATTAAAAGATCACTTCGTTGCATAACTTTAGAGTTCTGTAATTTTCATTGTTATGATGGGATATGAGATGTATGATTTTTTCTTGATGAATTTGAAAAATAAGTTTCGGAAGAACAAAGTTTCCAAGCATTGGATGTAGCCCTCATATCTACACCTACTATATGGTGGGGTACTCACAAAACAACTATCGGAGGTTGGAAAGAGTATCATAGATTGATGAAGATTATATTTTACCAAGAAAAAACCCGAATCGAAGAAAAATATGATAGAAAAGAGGATCCCCAGGAGCATATGTCTCATTGGACTAAGTCTTGGGGTGAAGAGCCAAAGCCAGAGTGAGTACATATATTTTTCAACACATTGGACCTGATACGTATGAACTGGTATCTTGAGACATGGTTGCGCCATGGAACACTGAGCTAGACATAATTGGTTGAAGGGTTCATACTAGCATTTACTTTTGAGAATGAATATCAAAGCATTGATGAATCCCTTTAGGAAGTCAGAGAAATAATTTTTAATACTACCACTGTGCCAACTTAGACACAACAATATTGGGCCACACAGTTGGACCACACACTAGACTATTATAATGTCACAATGAAAAAGGAGGTTGAGGATCCATGAAATATTGATATCCCAGATTCATAAGGCCAACGCGAAGTTGCTGGACCAAAGCCTAAATTCACTGACATAATGCAACCCATGAAGACACAAAAGGTGAAATTTGGGTTAGAAGAAGAGACAAAATTTGCGCTGATTGGAGATTATTGGGGCGAAGACATAGTTAGAAAAGTTAGACAGCTATTGCACAAATATCAGGAGCTCTTTCCCACGAACTTCTCTAAACTGAAGAGGATAGTAAGAGACCTCGGAGTTATGAGGATTACTCTAAAAAAAAATGATAAGCTGGTAAAATAGTGACCGTATAGATTGAACCGGAAATAAAAGGAAAAAGAAAAGGCAGAGTTACAAAAGATGATCAAGGTAGGGATCATCAAACTATTTGAAGAATCTCAATGGGTAAGTCCTATGGTATATTAGGAGAAGAATACAAAGGGTGAAATCAGAATATGTGTGGACCTAAGGAAATTGAATGATGTGTGTGTAGATGACCCTTTTCCCATACCATTCACCGACGAAGTGTTTGGACAATGTAGGAGAACGCGAGGCTTACTCTTTCATACATGGGTTTTCGGGTTACCATTACATCAGGATTGCACCGGAATATTGACATAAGGCAGTGCTTGCTATAAAGTGGGGTTGTTACCAGTATACCATGATGCATTTTGAGTTGAAGAATTCTCCTGCCATATTTTCTAGAGTTGTAGTTGTAGCTTTAAAGGAGTATATACACAAATTTTTGGAGGTTTACTTTGATGATTGGACTTTTTTTGGGTTTCTGAAAAAGCATGTATCAAGATTGAGATTGATTTTGGATACCTATAGACAGTGTCATATATTTCCGAATTTGAAGAACTGCATATTTTCTGTACATTTTGGTATACTATTGGGGCATGTTGTTTGTAGGCAGAGGTTGATGGTAGACCCCACAAAGATAGTTGCTATTGTGAACCTGGAGCCACTTAAGACAATGAAGCAATTGAACACAAAACTGGGACATACTGGCTACTACAACATGTTTATAAAGCCATATGTGCAGATCAGTGCACTGATGGAGAATATATTGAAGAAGGATGTTACTTTTTTTTGGGATGAAGAATTCCAAAATAGCCTCGACATAATAAAGGAAAAGATAGTAAATGCGCCTATTCTAGTTTTCCTGGATTGGAATAAGGAATTTCATGTACATGGAAATGCCTCTTGCATAGCATTCAGAGCAGTGTTGACACAACTATGAGAAGGAGATATTGATAAAACCATAACTTTTGCAAGTAAAAAATTGGCAAAGGTGGAGAAGAAATATTCTACGACATAATGAGAAGGTTTTGTTATGGTTTATGCATTATAGAATTTAGGACACTATTTGTTGGGAGCACACTTCAATATTTTCATTGATCACTCCACACTAAAGAATTTGGTGAATAATCCTATTTTAGCAGGATAGAATGTTGGAATTGATCATCTGTCAAGGATAGAGAAAGGCGAAGAACCCACAAGCATTGAGGAGAACCATCAAAAGAGTGCAACATATCATCCTCAGGAAAATGGGATGGATGAAGCTTTTAACAAGATTTTGGAGAACACACTCAATAAGGTATGCAATGTGAACAAGAATGATGATGATCTAAGAATCTAGCGATGTTATGGGCATAGAGGAAAAAATACAAGAAGCTGACATGATAGACACCTTTTAGGTTGGTCTATAGACAAGAAGCACTCATGCATATGGAGTATATTGTTCCCACTTTAAGAATTGCAATATTTACAAACATGGAAAACCATGACACAATGGAAGAAAAGATGGAGAAATTGCTCAATTTTGAGGAAGATAGATTTATTTCAGGTTATCAAAAGAAAGTGAAAAAAGAAATGGAAATTTCCCAACATGACAAGCATATCAAGAAGAAAACATTTAAGGAGGGGGACCTTGTGCAATTGTATTATAGCAAGTTTGCAAATTTCCCAGGAGAGTTCCAAACACAATGGTTGGGGCCATATATCATCAGACATGTCTCTGAGGGAGGTGTAGTTCTACTCACAAAGTTGGATGAATATTTGATTCTAGGACAAGTGAATGGGAGAAAATTAAATATCTACAGAGACGACTATGTCCCTGAAAGTTTGCATTGACTATCTTCATGGAGGAAAGTCTTAGTGTCACATGTAGTTGAAAGTGGGAATGGGACTATAAAATAATCTGCCAAAGTCAGACTTTTCCCAAGAGGGATTACCATGTGACACTCAAGAGGTTGTCGAAGTCTAAGGGAAATTCAACGAGGGAGGAATTGTTGCGACATAAGGGAATATCTGTCGAAGTCCACCAAAAATATGACTGTTGGTGTTATGAAACCAGCTCCAGAAATAGAAGAAAAGAGAGATCAATGCCTTAGAAACTAGTAACTTTGAGGGGGAAACCTCCTTTACATTACATAAATTAACAATTCTTTAATGATACAAATGACAAAACCTCCTTTCTATACATAGGAGTCCATGGGGTCAGAATATAATCCTAGTCGACCTAACAATAATAATGTAAGGGAACAAAAGTAACAATAGCGAGATTTTATGGGTCACAATAATAATAATATATGGACTATAGGGGTACAAAAATAAAAATAAGGGGGCTACACTAACCATAATAAGGGACTACACTAATAATATAGGGACCTAACATGCCCCTCTCCTTCAAACAAGTGTTGTCCTCAACGCTTGATTATTTCTTGATGTTTCTGTATAAAATTATCATCCTTCCATGTGGAATATTCAGAAAGCTCTTAAAATTTATGATATACTCTAAAATTGATTGATTTCATAGTTTTAGAGTTCTTGTTTCCATGACTACTTCAGAACTTCTTTTGTTGCAATGTTGATCTTCCTGTTGTTTCATTCAATTTTGCACCAAATTTAGGTTATCCTTTGAGATTTGGAGAACTTGTTGTTGATGATTAATGTGATATTCCATTGCTTTATCATCCATATTAGCTTTAATTTGATCCTTCAAACCATCCAAATTAGCCTCCATGTCTGCTTTTAAACCATCTATGTCATCTTGTGTTGCTCTTTGTAAGATCGAAATTTGTTTCACTTGGTACCGTAATTTTGATATATCATACTACAATCTTCCTCTTCATGTGTCATAGTAGAGATTGCTGAGGGCTTAATGGGTGTGTAATTATTTTTTGGAGACATTTTATAACTCAATATGCCCTTGGAATCCCTTCAAACCTATTTTTCAAACAAAAGTTATGCAAAATTGTTTAAAAAATATACACATTTTTCTTTCTTTTTAGGAGGTATATATTGAACCTAATTTATCTTTGTTATTTTGGCTCTTAAATATCTGAATTTCTATCATGTATTAGCCCTCTGATTCCTCTTTCCAATGCCATAGGTTGGACTTGATTTGGATTATTCAAGGCAATGTTATGCCCAATCTCCCACAATGGCCTAATTATGGACTGGCTCAGTAGAGAGAACTTGTACATCGTACGACATGTGATTATTCCCTCCTTCGGCTCTGAAATTGACACACAATAAACTATAGTCCATGCAATTTTGGCCAATTTTTATAGAATTCCAGTTCGATGCTCAAAGAGAGAGTAATGGTGATTTTTCCAAGGTCACCTCTTTGAGATGAAATTCGGGAGTCTGTAAAAACCCTAACGTCCACAGATCATATCTCCGAAAATATTGCGAACCAAGATCTATTTTTTTGCACGTATTTCCTCAGGATTTCTTCACAAATGGGTTTTTTTTAGCTTTTGAACCTTCATAGAAATTTTTTTATAGAGCAAATGCCACGATGACCTATTTGAAGCAGCGAAACCCTAGAATCCAAAGCTCTGATACCAAATTTTATGAAACCAGCTCCAAAAATAGAAGAAAATAGAGATCAACGCCTTAGAAACTAGCCACTTTGAGGAGGAAACCTCCTTTACATTACATAAATGAACAATTCTTAGATGATACTAATGAAAAAATCTCCTTTCTATATATTGGAGTCCATGGGGTCACAATATAATCCTATCCGACCTAACAATAATAATGTAAGGGCACAACAATAAAAATAGTGGGATTTTATGGGGCACAATAATAATAATATGGGGACTATAGGGGTACAAAAATAACAATAAGTGGGCTACACTAACAACAATAAGGGACTACACTAGTAATATAAGGACCTAACAATTGGAAGTGAACATTTTGATTTTACATGGATGTTTCCATTAAAAGGGGCGGGGAAAACACATTTATTAAGAATAGATGGGAAAATATGCCACCAAATCCGCATTAATAAGCTAAATCTGAAGACAATCATGGGGTTTGAAATTTAAATTTGGCATAAATATCATATCCTGCTCCGCATTTGTCCACTTTGCTTCCAAATATTTAGAATTGTGATTTTTCACCTAAGTGTGAACCTAGCTTTGAGCCGCATGTCCGAGAGGAGTTTCGAAGATATTTCCAAGGAATTTATCAAGAGAGGATTAGCTATTGGAAATACTGAGAGCGGGGGTGAATCATTATTTCTTATCATTTCTCACTTTTTAATTCTTTTAAGAGAATTAGTTAATCTTCAATTATTCTTGATCTTTATCCAATAACAACAATAAACACTTTATCCAGTAACAACAATAAACAATAGAACACAATAGGCACACTAATTTTAGGTGGAAAACCCCCTCTGGGTCAAAAACCACCGAATTTTTTTCTAATAAATTCTTTAATCTTCAGCCCCAACTGAAATGAAAGGTACAAATTCCTAGAAGTCTAGAAAATAATTCTTCTCCATCACTGGAAGGACACCCCAATGCCCTAGTTTGTTTAGTATTCAACTAAATGGATGCCTCAACATCCTAGACCAACCTACCACTATGAAGTGTTCACAGGCTCCAACCTATAGGTGGCTTCATGCACCAACCTAGCACCTCCCTGCTACCTTATAATGATCAGAAATAAGACAAGAGCATGTACTCCCATATCAGGGACAATGATCCACGATATAATATGATTCACAATGATTTTATTGAGCTAGACCAATCACACTCTGACCTGCAACCCAACCATAACATTATCCAATAATGACATTTATACCTCCCAACAATGCCTCTCCAACTCTAGGTAGATTGACTCTTTTATGATAATGAATCTTTTACAATTTTACAATGATGATTTTTACAATACTGAATTTTTACATGACCTGGTACTTGACTTGACTCTGCTTCTTTGAACACTAGCAACTGCCGAGGTATTGTTTTGCTTGCTTCAAGTAATGGTACTTTGGCGTTTCATTGTCCTTATAGTATGTGTCTGAGTTGTCCTATTGTGTCCTCCTTCCTGCACATGCAAGACCCAAACCAATATACAAACAAATAATTATGTTGTCCTGCAAACCATATTTTAGAGAAATATTCAAAATTCAAATGTAAATACGTTCAAAATTTATGAACAAAACCCAATCAAACATACATACAAAATACTTACATTGTCCTGCAAAAAAACACGTCAGAAACGATATTCAAATTAAAATTCAAACACTAATCATACATACCTTACTGCAGTGATCCTTGAATGCATATTTTTTTCTTTCCTTCTAGAAGCTCGATATTGAATTTGTTGTATCTGTGTAATTTCAGATCTCCAAGGTCTGAAATTTCGTCCCATGGTAGCCCTATGAGTCCTCTTTCCAACACAGTAGGTCTAATCAACATTGGATTATTCATGAAATAGTTATGACCAATTTCCTACAATGACCTGATTATAGACCGGTTCAGTAGAGAAAGCTTGTACGAAGTGCCACATGTCATTGTTTCAACCTTTGGTCCTAAAAACGATACATAAAAAACTGTTTGACATGAAATTCGGGAGCCTACAAAAATCCTAACTTCCTAAGATCATATATCCAAAAATATAGCGAACCAATCTCTAACATTTAGGCCTGAGCTTCATCAAGATTTCGCCCAAATGGGTTTTTAGTTTCAGCATCTGAAGCTTTGCAGAAAAAATGTATAGCGAAAATTCCACAATGACATGTTATAAGTAGGGAAATCCTTACATGAGGAGGATATGAGGGTCACAATTTATATAAATGCTTAGGTTGAGAGGGTATTCAACAAGTGAACGTTAGAGGGATTTTATGAGCTTAAAATATTATTAATTATTGAAAATTCAATGACCACAACCAATGATTAGTGTCATTCCACAACCCCATGGGGTTTTAGCCCACTAACTGGGGTTACTAACTACAAACATGAATATCTCTTAAAGTATGAAGAATTACATGGCATTCCATATATCAACGGAAACATATCGACAATTAGAAACCATTCAAAATGTCCTTGACTCAGAATAGAGTAAGTGGTCAAGTCAAAATTCCTATGCAAGATCAAGGTAGCCCCTGGTGCTGCTTGGGTTGACATCAATGACAAATACTGATAAAAAATCCCCCCTTTTGGCATTGATGGAAACACAAGTACTCCCCCTACGATCCTGACACCTCTTCCTACATCATTCTCTCCCCCTGACAAATGTCATGCTGCAGACCTGTACACACCTCAAGTCCCCCTTTTCTTTACTTAGTTAGATAAGAGAAAGATTCTAATGAGAACTTAGGAGAATCCCAAGCTTTAGGCAAAGATACTAAAATGCTTCACAAGGTAATGGTTTGGTAAATATGTAAGCAATTTGTTCCTTTGTGTCAACATATTCAAGCTTAATATTCTTTTCGGTGACCTTCTCTCTAACGAAATGATATTTGATCAGAATGTGATTTGTTTTGGAATGCATCACATGATTATTGGAGATATTAATGGCACTGGTGTTATCACAAAGTATGGGAATAAGCTCATCAAAATTGACTTGAAGATCTTGCAAATTTTGCTTCATCCAGAGAAATTAAGTACAACAGGTTGATGCTGCGATATATTCTACTTCTGTTGTGGATAGCGAGATTGAAGAATACTTTTTACTTAACAATGAAACAAGGTAACCACCTAGATAAAATGTTACTCCACTGGTACTCTTTCGATCATCAACACTTCCTGCCCAATCTGCATATGTATAAGCTTGGATAACTGGATTATTTCCTTTGGTATACCATAAATCATTTTCTGTTGTTCCCTTAAGATATCAAAGAATTCTTTTGATGGAAATAATATCGGATTCTTTTGTTGCGGCTTGAAGTCTTGGTACTTTTCCAACTGCCTGCATTACGTTTGGCCAAGAAGTTGTCACACATAGAAGATTTCCAATAATAGATCTATACAACCTATGGTCCACATCCTTTGAGGAATCATCTAATCTTAAATTGTAACTTGTTACCATTGGGGTAAGGACATTCTTGCAATCTTCCATCTTGAATTTCTTGAGCATTTCCTTGATGTCCTTGGTTTGATATGTAAATATTCCTTTATCCCGCTGAGATACCTGAAGACCTAAAAAGTATGTCAACTCGCCAAGTAGAGACATTTCAAACCCACTTTGCATATTTGTGGAATTTTTTTTACTTAATCTATCATCATTTCTTCCAAAAATTATATCGTCTACATATACCTCGATAATTGTTAGGTTATCTTGATCCACTTTCACATAGATATTATTGTTGGTGCTTCCTTTCGTGAATCCTTTTTGATGTAGATATCCATCAAGATGAGCATACCAAGCTCTAGGAGCTTGCTTGAGACCATATAGTGTCTTCTTTAATCTTCAGACATAGCCTTCCTTTTCAGAGAGCAGAAAACCTTCAGGTTGTTCAATGTAAACTTCTTCTTCCAATTTACCATTTAGAAAGGTTGACTTAACATCCATTTGGTAGACCTTGATTTTTCTTGAGCATGCATAAGAGAGAAAAATTCTAATATCTTCCATTTTGGCAATGAGAGAAACTCTTTCTTCAAAATCAATTCCTTCAACTTGTGCATATCCTTTGCAGACTAATCTTGCCTTATTCCTGGTAACCTTTCCATCCTCATTCAATTTCTTTCTGAAGACCCATTTAGTTCCAATGACATTGTTATCCCTTGGTCATGGAACCAATTCCCAAGTATCGTTCTTCTTAATTTGATCCATTTCTTCATTCATAGATGCTATCCAGTGTTCATCTTGACTAGCTTCCTCAAAATTTCTAGGCTCAAAAGTTGCTAAAAACGCAAGGTGGGCTTGTTGTGATGGACGAAGCTGTCGAATTATTATGGTTCCAATTCCTTCATTTATTGTGTTGATGATTTGATTTGAAGGATGATTCTTTTGACACCAATCTTTTAAATATTTTGGAGAATTTTATTGTACATCATGCTTATCATTTCTTATTTCCTCTTGATTGACTATTGTTTCCTTATTTGATTGGTCCTGTTATGGATATTCTTCTTCATCCTTCACAGATTCTCCCTCAGATCCCTTAGATTTTCTTGAAGGGAAAATCTCATCGTCATCCTTTCTAGCACAATCTTCATCAAAAGTAACATTTATGCTTTCCACTATTTGTTTTCGCCTCAAATTGTAGCATATATAAGCCTTTCTTTGCATGAATAACCAACAAAAATACCTTCATCGACATGGGAATCGAAATTGCCCAAATTTTTTATCTTCTCTTTTGATGTAGAATTTTCTTCCAAATATTTTCATGTATTTAATGTTAGCATGTCTTCCTTTCCATAATTTGTATGGAGTCATGTTACAATTGTTCCTTATAAAACCTTTGTTTATAATTAATAAAACTGTATCGATTACTTGAACCCATAATTTATCATCTAATTTTGAGTCATTTAACATTGTATTGGCCATTTCCTGTGCGGTTATGTTTTTTCTTTCAACAACTCCATTTTGCTGCGATGTTCTGGCTGCTGAGAATTTCCTTTTTATTCCATTTTCATCACAGTATCGTTGAAATACCTTGGAAGTGAATTCTCCACCATTATTTGATCTTAGACATTTTATGATCAAATCAGTTTCATTTTTGACCAATTTCTTGTAGATTCTAAAACATTCGAATGCCTCAATACTTTTCTTTGAGAACCTGATGGTTGTCACTATGGTGTAATCATCTATCATTGGCATAAAATAAATTCTCCATATAAAACTTTTGTTTTCATAGGACCACATAGATCAGTATGTACTAATTCCAATGGACATGATGCAAAGTGTTCTTTTGTCTTGAACCCAACCTTTGTCTGCTTGACGTGCCGACAAGATTCACATATCTTATTGGTGGGTTTTGAAATTTTGGGTGTTTCTCTTATTTCTTCCTTCTTGCTGATCCTGACCAAATTTTCGAAATTCATATGTCTCGTTCGTTTGTACCATAACCAACTTTCATCTTCTTTCGTAAAAAAATGCCCTTTAGGTGTCTCATCCAAAATATATATGTCATTTGGAGCTCTGCTTGCTATAGCCACAATTTTACTGAACTTTTCTTTCTTGATTTCACATTTCTTAGAGTTAAATAGCATCGCGTGTCCTTGATTGCACATTTGTCCAAAACTGAGCAGATTGTGATTCATATTTTTAACCAACAACACATATTTCGCTAATGCATTCTTGCTTCCAAGTGTGACTGTACCTACTCTTATGATGCTTGAAGACCCGTCATTTCCAAAAGACACTGTTTCATCCTTCTTTTCCTTCAAGGATATGAACTTATTCCTATCTTCAATCATATGAGTTGAGAAATCACTATCAACATACCAAACATTTTTGTTGCTTTGAGCCTGGAGAGCGATAGCACATTTTTCATCCTTCTTTTTCCATATTTGTTCATTCGGATTTTGCAAGAATTCCTCTAAGGAACTTCCAATTCTGTAATCTTTAGCGAGGTGTCCAAAATTGTTACATTTGTAACATTTGACATCATCTCTCAAATGATCAAATCTGTTAATATTTTATTGAGTTCTGGAATATCAATTTCTAAAATATCTCCCAAAATTGTAGTTATTCCAAACATATGTGTGACATTATATAGCTCTATGTCCAAATCTTCCACATGAATAACAATGACCACAGAAGATAGGTTGATATCTAGGAGGAAATATTATTCAAGGAATTGTCTTCCTTGGTTCTTCCTACAAGTCCTGATATCTTGAGTTGGCTGGAAGGTCTAACTTCTTGTTAGATTTTTCATATCCATCTTATTTTGTTGTCATAGAAGGACTTGGCTCTTTTTCAAATTTTTCTTTGTAACCAAGACCAACCTTGTCACTGTTTGATCATTGATTGTTGATGATTTCTTCTAATTCCTTGGATTTCTTGGTGTAGTTTTGAAGAGTTTTTCCATTTTTTACTTTCTTTCGAAGAGAAACTATTTAAGCTTCCAATGCTTCTCTTTCCTTGTTGCTTTCCTTTAATTCTTCACTGAGCGATTCTTCAACTCATTTGTATTCTTCAACCTTGATTTTAAGATTTAGGACATGTTCCCTTTCTATCTTTAATTAATCTCCAAGAGTGTTTACATGCTTCTTCTCGACCTTGAGCTCTTTGATAACCCTGATCACTTCATTTTGAAATTCAACCTCAGTCATCTCTTCTTCTTCGTCTCCTTCTTCATCATATGCTTCTTTATTATTATGTTTGGCCATAAAAAATACTCTTCCATTGATTTCTTCTTCATTATCACTATCTTCATTAGATGAGGAGGTATCTTCTTTGGAGAAGAAACTATTATTAAACCATTTCTTCTTGCCTTTCTTGTTGAACTTCCTCAAACCTTTCTTTCCTTTCATAACAACCTCATTTTTGTGAGGAAACTTGGCTGCAAAATTCCCAACCTCACCACGATCGAAACATATCAATGGAATTTTATCTTTGAATTTCCCCATACATGTTCTCATTTTTCACGTGAAGCAGGCAAGTTCTTTGTCTGAAAATTCTTCTTCATCTTCTTCCTTATAACTACAAGTTTTCACTTTTAGAGTATGTTTGTCCTTACTAGTTTTCCTGGATGCGAAAAATGTTGTTTCTACATGAGATGTGTCATCCTCTTCTTCAATCCTCATTCCATATGGCGTAAGAACTCCATGCAATTCATATTTACTGAGCTTGGCTAGATTCGAACTATATTCCAAGACAGATACCTTTGGGTTGAATCTTGTCGACAAGGTTATAAAGCTCTTTTTGGAAAAAAAATTCCTGTCGACAGGTTCTCCAAAACTTTCCAATGCATTTTTTATTTCATCAATAAACTATAAGTATGCATCAATATATTCATCTTCCTTCATTTTTCAGTCGCTCAAATTTTTCCTTGTAAATTTGAAGCTTTTCTTCTTTCACGTTTCAGTCACCTGCATATATATTCTCAATCTTTCCCCAATATACTTCTTTAGTATTTTTTCAACTCAGTACCTTAAGATAGACAGATTCAATAAGCCCACTGATAATGAGATCTTTAGCCCTTGCATAATATACCATATTTTTCTTTCCCTGTTCATCCTGGGTCGGTGTAAAGCCCTTTTCAATGATTTCCCAGACTTCGTATCCTTGCGCTAGAAAATGAACCTCCATTATTCCACTCCAAATTGCGTAGTTATTTCCATTGAACAGAGGAAATGTATTCTTAGTATACTCCATGACCTCCTTCCAGTTTTTATACTTTTATTGAAGGAACCAAGCTCTGATTCCAATTGTTGGAAATACTAAGAGGGGGGGGTGAAGTAGTATTTCTTATCAATTAGCCCTTTTTAAATATTTTTATAGCATTATTTAATCTTCAATTATCCTTGATTTTTATCCAGTAACCACAGTAAACAATAGAACACATTAGAAACACGAATTTTAGGTGGAAAACCCCCTCCGGGTAAAAAACCATCGAATGCTTTTCTAATAAATTATTTAATCTTCAGCCCCAACTGAAATGCAAGGTACAAATTCATAGAGTTCTAGAAAAGAAATATTCTCCAGCTCCCACTGTAAGGACACCCCAATGCCCTGGTTTCTTCAGTAGTCAACTGAATGCATGCCCCGACATCGTAGACCCACCTACCACCCTGAAGTGTTCACAGGCTCCAACCTGTAGGTGATTTCAATAGCCAACCCAGCACCTCCCTGGTGCCCTATAATGATCATAAATAACACAAGAGTGTGGAATCCCGTAACAAGGACAATGATCATGATACAACATGATTCACAATGATTTTCTTGAATTATACCAATCACCCAATTACACTTTGAATTGCAGCCCAACCATAACATTATCCAACAATGACACTTATACCTCCCAATAATGCCTCTCCAACTCTAGGCAGATTGACTCTTTTACAATAATGAATCTTTTACAATTTTACAATGATGATTTTTACAATATTGAGTTTTGACATGGCCTGATACTTGACTTGACACTGCTTCTTTGAACACTAGAAACTGATAAGGTATTGCTGTTATTGCTTCAAGTAATGGTACTTTAGCATTGCACTATCCTTCTAGTATGTGTTCGAGTTGTCCTATTTTTTCCTCCTTCTTGCACATGAAATACCCTAAAAAATATACAAACAAATTACTTGCACTATCCTACAAACCATATGTCAGAGAAATATTCAAAATTCAAAAGTAAATACGTTCAAAATTTATGAACAAAACCCAATCAAACATACATATAAAATACTTACACTTTCCTCCAAAAACACATGTCAGAGATGATATTCAAACTACAATTCAAACACTAATCATACGTACCTTATTGTAGTAGACTTACCCTTAATTGTTGATGTGTTGTCCTTACTACAGCGATCCTTGAATGCATATTCTTTTCTTTCCTTCTAGAAGCTTGATATTGAATCTGTTGTATCTGTGTAATTTCAGATCTCCAAGGTTTGAAATTTCGTCTTGTGGTAGCCCTATGAGTCCTCTTTCCAACCCTGTAGGTCTGATCAACATCGGATTCTTCAAGAAATAGTTATTCCAAATCTCCTATGATGACCTGATTATAGACTTATTCAGTAGAATGAACTTGTATGAAGTTCCACGTGTCACTGTTTCAACCTTTGGTCCTGAAAACAATGCAAAAAAAATTGTTTGACATGAAATTCAGGAGCCTGCAAAAACCCTAACTTCCTAAGATCATATCTCCAAGAATATCGTGAACCAATATTTGAAATTCAGACACAAGCTTCATAAGGATTTCTACAAAATGGGCTTTCAGTTTTAGCATCTGAAGCTTCCTAAAAAAAATTTATAGCGACAATGCCACGATGACCTATTATAAGAAGTGAAATCCTTACAAGAGGAGGATATGAGGGTCACAATTTATATAAATTCTTAGGTTGAGAGGGTATTCAAGAAGTGAACATTGGAGTGATTTTAGGAGCTTAAAAAATTATTAATTATTGAAAATTAAATGACCACAACCAATGATTAGTTTCATGCCACAACCCCATGGGGTTTTAGCCCACGAATTGGGGTTACTAACTTCAAAAAAAAATATATCTCTAAAACCGTGAATAATTATGTAGCATGTCACATATCAACGGAAAAATCAACATGTAAAAACCATCCAAAATATCCTTGACTTGGGCTAGAGTAATTTTTCAAGTCAAAATTCCTATGCAAGATCAGGGTAGCCCTTGGTGCTTCTTGGGTTGACATCAATGACAACCAATGGTCAACACTAGCTAGGGTCTTGACTTCTACACCACCATCGAGTGTGACAGGATCGAGGTGGCCAAGGTAAAAATCCACTGCAGGAGAGGTGCAACCAAAGAAACAGCCACCCAGGAAGCTAGTTGTAAGGAAGACAACCAGAAAGAAGATCGCCTAGGAACAAAGAACTAAGGAGTGAATTGACAAGAAAAAGGAGCCTATAGAGATCCAGGAGAGTGACAAAGAGGAGATTACAATAGACATTCCAAAGGATGTGATAGCAAAAGAAGTGGAAACTATTCTAGGTTTCCGTCGTATATACCACCCAGGAAGGTGGGTGAAAAAGAAGTGAAGGATATAGACACTGCAAAATTCACTCTATTTACACCATTTTTGTCGGGTGATGTACCATTTGAGGGATAACCATTGGCGAAGGTACCTAATGTAAGGATGGAATATTGGGACTTCAATGATAGGAGAAAATATCTACAATTTGAGCCCAATCAATACTAGTGTGCAGTGCATTATCAGGAGAATGACATTACCAGATTGGAGCCACATCGGTGGGCTACAGGGATACAACAGGCATGGCAGCTCAATATGTTATATGATCAAAATTTTGGGTGCAAAAATATCAATATTATTTCTGTGAGACAAATTTTTGAGTTAGTGCATGACGAGTGCCTCTGGTTGGGTGAGAGGATACCTATTGCTGATATGTTGATTCAAATTATTACCGCGCTGCCCTGTCAAGGACAAAACCCCACAGAATTTTTTTTAGGGAAGAGCCAAGATAAGGCAGTCACTGAGGCTATGAAAAATACAGTGTTATGAAGAAGTCACTGGGCTATGACATCAGCTCCATCAATGATCTAGTGGTGCACTTCACCACAAACATCTTAGAAGGAAAAAATATGAGGAAGTGTCACACGAATGAAGTGTGAGCCCCTATCATGTCTTTGGCTACAAAATGTAGTAAAGGGTTCTATTATAATTGGGCAAGATATCTATGAAAATAATTTCTTGATGATTGTTACTTATATCACTAATGGCGTGGAGGGAGTGTTAGGTCCCTATATCACTAGTATAGTCCCTTATTATTGTTAGTGTAACCCCCTTATTGTTATTATTGAACCCTTGTAACCCCCATTTTTTTATTATTGTGCCCTTAAATTATTATTGTTAGGTCGGCTAGGATTACATTGTGGCCCACTAGGATTACATTATGGCCCCATGGACTCCTATATATAGAAAGGAGGTTTTGTAAATCGTATCATCCAAGAATTGTTCATTTATGTAATGTATTGGAGGTTGCCCCCTCGAAGTGGCTCATTTCTAAGGCGTTGATATCTCTTTTCTTCTCTTTTTTGAGCTGGTTACACAACATTTGGTATCAGAGCTTTGGATTCTAGGGTTTCGCTGCTCCAAACAGGTCATCGTGGAATTTTCGCTATAACTTTTTTTCTACGAAGCTTCAGAAGCTGAAAGTTTTAGGGTGCGAAGCTGAAATCTTGAGGAAGTTTTTCTAAAAGTTTCAGAGCTTTTTTCGCAATATTTTCGGAGATATGATCTGTGGAAGTTAGGTCTTTGTTCAGGATCCTAAACAGGTCATCGTGGAATTTGCGCTATAAAACATTTTCTATGAAGGTTAAGAATCTGAAATTCATATGGTACGAAGCTGAAATCCTGAGGAAATTCGTCAAAAAATTTCAGAGCTTGGTTCAAAATATTTTTGGAGATATGATCTGTGGAAGGTAGTGCTTTTTCAGGCTCCTGAATTTCATCTCAAAGAGGTGATCGTGGGAAAATTTTAATAACTCTCTCTCTGGGCATCGGATTGGAGTGCCGTAAGAATTGGTTGCAAGTAAATGGATGACAGTTTCTTGGCTATCAATTTTAGAGATGAAGGACAAAACAGTGACACGTGGCAAGTTGTACAACTTCGCTCTACTGAACTAGTCCAAAATTGGGTCATTGTGGGAGATTGGAAATAAATTTGTCTTGAAGAATCCAAATCAGATCATACCTATGGAATTTGAAATATAGTTTAGAAGGCTAATACAACAGTGAATTTCAGATATTGAAGATTCTCAATTACAGAGATAATTCAATTTCAATACAGATCTCCTAAAAATCAAGCAAAAGGTGTGTATTTTTTTTCCGAATTGCATAAGTCTTGTTTGAAGAATCAAGTTGAATTGATTCCAAGGGAATATTGTAGAATAGATATCAGTATTGGATTCTAAAATGGCCCCTAAAAAGAATTCAACTCCCATTAAGCCTTTAGAAGGCTCTACTGTGACTCATGAAGACAAAGAATGGCAACATGACATATCAAAATTACAAGACCAAGTGCAACAAATTTCGCTCTCGCAAAGAACAAAAAAAAATGAAATGGAAGTTTTGAAGAAAGGCATGGAAACTAAGATGGATGGTTTGACGAAAGGCGTGGAAGCTAAGATGAATGGTTTGGAAGCTAATATGGATGGCATGGAAGTGGGCGTGGAAGCTAAGATTGATGACATGGAAGCTAAGATCGATGAAAACATGAAAGACAACATGGAAAACATGAAGAATGATCTAAAAGCATACATGGAAGGCTTGATGACAAGCTTAAAACAAGAAACGATTCCTAATGGTGGAAATATAGTAGAAGAACCTCATGATGAGAACAAAATAAATTTTAATCGTGATTTCATAACCTCTAATGTTGGCGGCAAGAACCACCATATTCCAAAAATGGATATGAGGAAGTTTGATGGAAAGGATCCTGTAACATGGATACTACAGATGGAGCAATATTTTGATCTCCATAATGTGAAAAACACACAAAAGGTACGCATTGCAACTTTACATTTAGAAAAAAATATATTTGTATGGTATCGATGGCTTTGCTCCCGTAAAAAAATTTTCACTTGGTCAATTTTTACGGAGGAAATGATAGCACATTATGAGGATACAAAGAGCAACACCTTCTTAGCCAATTGATAAATCTCAAACAAAAGGGTTTAGTGGGGCAGCACATTGAGGACTTCCAAAAATTGAATATAAGGGTAACTGATATTCCAGAGGAACACAGGATTGATCTCTTCATAGGCACTTTAAAGGATAACATCCAACATGAAGTTCGTATTTTGGAACCCGATTCATTGGAGAAGGCATTCAGGTTGGCAAGAAAATTTGAATGTAAAATTATGGCGACAAGGAAGCCTACCACTCAATTCTATAAAGAAGGAAGTGTTGCTACGCCTAGATTTCCACAACCTACAAGGTTGACACCACAAAAATTGGAAGAAAAAGAGCAAAAGGGCTTTGCTACAGTTGTGATAGAAAATACACTAAAGGTCATAAGTGTGCTGAAAAGAAATTATTTTACATAGATTGTGAAGAAGAAGAAGAAAATGAAAAAGAAGAGGATATACACCAGGAACCAGCCATAGAAGAGGAAGAAATGAATCCAACCATATCATGTAATGCACTGGCCAGAATTACCACTCCTCAAACTCTCAAGATAGTAGGACAGATCAAGAAGAAAAGGGTAATAGTGTTGATTGATTCAGGTAGCACCCATAATTTTATTCATTGTAAGGTAGCCAAGGAATTAATTTTTTTCCTATACCCAGCACCAGAATGTCAAGTGATGGTTGCAAATGGAGGAACTATAAATTGCTCTGGAAAATTCCATAATATCAAGCTAACCATGGGGGAATATGTATTGACTAGTCCAATTTTTTCCATTCCTATGGGAGGTGCTGATGTTGTACTAGGAGTACAATGGTTACAATCTTTGGGGACGGTAGCTTTTAATTTTCAAGAAATTTTCTTGAAATTTTTTTCAGAAGGAAAGGAAGTCGAATTACGGGGTATTGAAGGGAAGCCAAGAAGGATAATAAGCTCTAATGTCATGACAAAGCTTCTAAAGAAAGAACAACGAGGTGTAATTGCACAATTATGCTCACTAGAAGTTCCGACATCAAAATCATCTATTTCTGCAGATCTCCAACAAGTCTTGGACAATCATTCCAAGGTGTTTGAAACTCCCCAAGGACTCCCACCTATTCGTGATCATGATCATGCTATTCATTTGATTCCAGGAAGTGTTCCTCCAAACATCAGGCCTTATAGATATCCTTACTTCCAAAAGAGCGAAATTGAACGTATGATTGCAGAAATGTTAGAGGCGGGTATAATTCAACCTAGTCAAGGTTCTTTCTCTACTCCTGTAGTTTTGGTACACAAGAAGGATGGATCATGGCGAATGTGTCCAGATTATAGCGAGCTCAATAAGCTCACCATTAAAGACAAATTCCCCATTCCTATGATTGATGAATTATTGGATGAATTACATGGAGCAATTTATTTTACCAAGTTGGATCTTCGTTCAGGATATCATCAAATTAGAATGAAGACTGAAGATATTCCAAAAACAGCATTTCGAACTCATGAGGGTCATTATGATTTTTTGGTCATGCCTTTTGGCCTTACCAATGCACCTTCTACATTTCAATGGTTGATGAATTCCATTTTCAAACCCTTCCTTAGAAAATTTGTGCTAGTATTTTTTGATGATATACTAATCTACAGCAGGTCTTGGAAGGATCATGTTGAACATGTTGACAGGGTGCTCAAAATATTGCAGGAGAAACAATTATATTCAAAAAAATCCAAATGTTTCTTTGGAGTACAAGAGGTGGAATATTTGGGTCATATTGTATCTCACGAGGGTGTTAAAGTAGACCATAACAAAATTAAAGCCATTAAGGAATGGAAAGTCCCCACAACCATAAAGAATTTGCGAGGATGTCTCAGGTTAACAGTGTATTATCGCAAGTTTGTTAAGAATTATGGGAGAATAGCAGCACCTCTAACAACATTATTGAAGAAAGATGCATTTTCATGGACTCCTGAAGCAACTAAGGCCTTTGAACGTCTTAAGGAGGCAATGTGCCATGCACTGGTCTTAGCTACGCCAGACTTCACAAAAACCTTTATTGTGGAATGTGATGCCTCAGGAAATGGAATTGGTGCAGTTTTAATGCAGGAAGGAAGACCCATTTCTTTTGAAAGTCGTCCAATAAAAGGAAATTATTTACAGAAACCTATTTATGAGAAGGAAATGTTAGCAATATTGCATGCACTAAAGAAATGGTGAAATTGCCTAATGGGAAGACACTTCAAGGTAAAAACTGATCATGATAGTCTTAAACACTTTTTGGAACAAATACTATCATCAGAAGAGCAACAAAAATAACAAGCAAAGGTGTTGGGTTATGACTTTGAAATAATCTACAAAAAAGGGAAGCTTAATGTTGTTGCGGATGCACTCTCAAGAAATAATGAAGAGGTGGAAGCATTGCTTTGTGCCATTTCTATTATCCAACCAGATTGGATAACCGAAGCAAGAGATGAATGGAAGAAGGAAAAAGAAGTATGGACACTCATTCAAAAGTTGCAGCAAGATCCTAGTACATCCGATACATTTAGTTGGAAAAATTATTCTTTATGGTACAAAGATCGCTTATATCTTTGTAAGAATTCCCAACTAAAACAAAATATTCTTTTGGAATTGCACACTTCTCCTTTAGGAGGACACTCAGGATTTAAAAAATACCACAGTCAAGAAAGTAATTGGGATGGCTCAACTGGAGTATTCAAAAAGTTTGTGGCGAATGTTTGGTTTGCCAAAGAAGAACAAAGTTGAGACAATTAAGACCCCGGGTCTTCTACAACCTTTATCCATTCCAAGTCAACGTTGGGAGGATATTTCAAAGGATTTTATCACAGGTTTACATAAGTCCAAAAGAAAGAGTGTCATCATGGTGGTACTTGATAGACTTACCAAGTATGCACACTTTTGTGCATTATCTCATCCATTTAAAGAAATTACAGTTGCTACTAAATTTATGGACATAATTCAAAAGCTACATGGAAACCCAAGGGTTATTGTGAGCGGCAGAGATCCCATTTTTACTGGAAATTTTTGGATGGAGTTATTTTCTTGTTTGGGTACTCAATTAGCTCATAGCTCATCTTATCATCCTCAATCTGATGGTCAAACTGAGATAGTGAATAAATGTTTGGAAGGATATCTTCGTTGTTTTGTATCTAATAAACAAACACAATGGGTCAAGTGGTTACCTCTCATTGAATGGTGGTACAACACTTCCTTCCATACTGCAGAAAAAATGACCCCATTTATGGCACTTTATAGATATCATCCACCATCCATCACATCATCTTTAAGAGAAAATTCTAACGTTCAAGCAGTGGAAGATCACATCGAGCATCAACAAGAAGTTCTCCAACTCTTAAAGCATAACCTAAATTTGGCACAAAATCGAATGAAACAACAATCATATCAACATCGCAACGAGAGAATTTTTGATGTTGGAGACTAGGTATTTTTAGGGCTACAATGATACAAACAAATGTCCTCAAGCAAGCATGGGTCTACAATTATCACCAGTACTATCCTCCTTACAAGGTGTTGCAAGGAGCTTCTCGCTTTCGCGAGTACATCCAGCTTCTTTCTTCTCCATGTTTCATGCTTAAAGAAGGCTATAGGTGAAAATCTTCAAGTTCAAACAATATTTCCAGAACTTGATGAGGAAGGAAAATATTGGAACCTTAAGTAGTCATGGAAACAAGAACTCCATAGCTATGAAATCGATCAATTTCAGAGTATCTCATCAAGTGGAAGAACATACCCACTAAAGATTCCACATGGGACGATGAGAATACTATACAGAATCATCCAAGGCTACTCAAGCGTTGAGGACAACACTTTTTTAACTGAGAGGGGCATGTTAGGTCCCTATATTACTAGTGTAGTCCCTTATTGATGTTAGTGTAGCCCCCTTATTGGTATTGTTGTACCCTTAAATTATTATTGTTAGGTCGGCTAGGATTACATTGTGGCCCACTAGGATTACATTATGGCCCCATGGACTCCTATATATAGAATGGAGGTTTTGTAAATTGTATCATCGAAGAATTGTTCATTTATGTAATGTATTGGAGGTTGCCCTCTCGAAGTGGCTCATTTCTAAGGCGTTGATATCTCTTTTCTTCTCTCTTTGGAGCTAGTTACACAACAGGGAGCCCGAGGATTCACCATTCTCCACTGTGGACCTAAATATCTACGAAGATGCAAGGTATGCTTCGTTGTCGTTTTAGAAGGAACCTACTTGGGTGACAAATAATAATATATTTTGGGTATTGCTAGGGATGGATTTGCGCACTGTCGTGAGTCAGCGTCCCAGGTTCTCACTTGTTTTATTTGAGGGTTACCACAGAATAGTTGATTTCAAGGCAGAATTTCACCGAGCATATATCTGCGTGTGAAAGGACCCTATATAAGTATGATAATCGTTACCATATTTCATCCATGAGATTGATATTATGTAGGTCGTAAGCCATTATCCAATTGATTGGTTGTATCCACCTACTAAGGGAGAAGAGACAAAGTAGGCAGGAACCAGTGGGAAAAATACCAGCACAAAGAAAGACATCGGGACAGGAAAGAAAATAGGGAAGCATACTGGAAAGGGCCCACAGAAGGAAATAAGGACAATTCATTAGAGAACTTTTGAGGTCTAAAATAGGCCCCCTAATAAAAATGTACAACCAAAATAAACTTTATAAGAACCAATATGATTCAATATGATTAAATAACCACTAAGGTTCGTGTTTTGCAGGTACTTGGAGGGGCATTGTATTTTAAGGACATAGAGGATTGTGTGTGCATCGAGCATTGAAACAAACTTAGTTTAAATCTTGTTGCACTACCCATCTAGACACTACATGACTTCCACCAGGGGGTCACAGATGAGTTGAAGGTGCACAAGCAGTGTGCCTTGAAGATCACTAAGGAAATAAAGGACGACAACCAAAATACCTTAAAAGAAATGAATAAGGCTCTCCAGGACTAGGATGAGGCGACTCAACAAAACTGGCAGTTGGATGAAATTATCACTAAGACTTCCACCGAGATTCGAGACCTCAAGGTTTAAGCCAAGGATGTCCCAGTAAAAAATAATTGTGAAGCTTGCCGCTACAATAAAAGAGTCCAAGAATGAAATGGAAAAGGTAAAATTTGAGCTTCAAATGAAAATCACTGAGCTACAGATGAGGCCGCAACTAGCCTCACCGCCAAAGGTGTGTGAACAACAAGAATCAAATATGAAGGAAACACTAACTGGTATCTCCACCGGAGTCAAGGAATGTGACAAATGATTTGAGGACACCATGGAGATTTGGACCTCACTGTAAGAGGATCCAAACATTCAAAAGATTGAAGAGGAATTCCTATAGAATCAGAAGCAAATGGATGAGATAAAGACCACTGCAAAGACGTTAGAATCCGCGTAGCTGTTAGAACATCATTTATCAACTCTATATACTTGATGTTCTATGTATTGGCCTTGGGCAGACTTTTCCCTTGAGACATGGTCCTTTACCTAAAAAAATTATTTTGAATTCCATACGTGACTCTGCCCTCTCAAAAGCATGTGCAGACGTGGGTCTAGTTATACCCAACCCACGTATATAATTTAAAATATGAAAAAAAGTATAAAACTCCCTATTTTCGAGGTGGGGTTTATGGGTTACACTAGAAGCCTACCTATAGGAGCCTGTGGCCAAACTGTTTCCCAACTAAAATAATTGTTTTTAGGAAGTATAAATACACCTCATGGGAAGGCCTAAAGGGGAGAGAGAGATAGATATTGATACTATAGCCTTTTAGTCCCCGATCAAGTCTGATTATCTCTGTGCCTTTGCACTTCCCAAGTCGAGTAAAACCTTGTTTCCCTATTTGAGATGTTCACCTCATTTATGTGACATCCTTGGGCTGGAAGGATCTGGAGGACAATTTCGCTTGGAGCCATGGCTGAATCAGGTGGTGTTCCTCCACATATTTTACATACATCAATAAAGAAGCTCTGTCTCATTCCTGATGTCGTGATCTTTAATGCTTTTATACATGTTATGATCTTGGTATAGTTGATTTAATGTTATTTTCTATGAGCTTATATGATCTATCCACCGACATCTAAAACATGTTTTCTATTACTACTAGTCTATGTGCTTTTCTTGAATGAGTTGTAGGTTTTGAAGCAAGTGGAGAAGCAGAGGGTTTTGAACCTTGTGGGAATGACCTCAAATGTAGGACCTAAGGGTAACATCACTTCTCCCAATTTTACAAGTTTAAGCATTAGGACCATTAGTTTGCTCAATGCTTGCTTCTTGTTGTTGTATGCCTCTTGCTATGTTGGAGTTCTTAACCCAGACCCTAGGGTAACTAATCCTGTAACAAAATTGGTGACTCCATTGGGGATTACATCCCTGTAATTCCTATTTTAGGTTGTTTCTCTCTATATTTGGGCTCTCTGATTGGTCTGATCACTTTTCCAATCTTTTTGGTTTTTTATCCATCAACGAAAAAGTCCTGATCTTCTGGATCAGGCTTGGATTTTTTAATTTTTCTTTTCATCCCTTTTTATACACGTTTTTTAGTTTACACAGTCAATCATATACACATTTGGTCCAAATAAACATGCATATACACAGGTTTCCTTGCATGCAGTCATGTATGCACGCTGGTTGTTCACTACCGAGTTGTGTATGGCCAGTTTTAAATGAAACTTTTATATTTTGAATCTTGTAAGGTCTTTTTGCCTCTTCTTGGCCACTATTATTGAACCTTTGATGTGTCTGGGAAGTGTTTCTTTCTGTTGTTTATCAATTTCTCTCTTTCTTGATTGAAAACCTAGTCAACCTAAGGTTTACCTTGCTTTATGAAGTTTCGGTTTTGGGTTTTGCACCAGGGCTTCTTTTTGAAGTTCTTAGCTATTCTGAAATTTCAAGACAGTGATTTAGTGTTGATTTTCTCATTCTTAGCCTTTTTATTACTTCACTTTTTTATTTTCTCTTGTTGGATTTCTTGGTTTTCTTGATTTATTTAGAAGGATATTTCTGGAAATCTTGGCAATCTTGGTGGAGTTTTTATACTGCTGATCTAGTCATTTGTTTGAGTTAATTACCTCTTTCCGTTTATTAAGTCCTGTCATGAAAATGATCTTGTTGGATTAAGGTGTTTGAGGTCTCTTTTGTGTTGAACCTGGTGATTTTGAGTTTTGGGTAGTTTTTTGGTTTCTCAAAGAGTTTTCTTGGTTCCTTAAAAAGAAAAAGATTCAAAAAACATTTATGTTTGCCTTTGATTTTTCTTTTTCTTTTGTTTTAAGGGTTTTCATTTTTTTTGGGCAAGTGTGAAGTTTTTCATTTGGTCAAATTCACTTGGTTTTGAGAGAAGTTCTTGGTTGAATTGGTCTCTTATTGTATCAAGTTGTTTTTTGGAATTTTTGTTGAGGGAAGTTCTTGTTTGAACTTGCTTTTACTTTTGTGTCAAGTTTTCAGACCTCTCTACTGAGAAACTCATTTTCTTGTTTGATTAGAGTAGTCCTAGAATCGTGCATTTGGCATTGGTATTTTGAATTAGTGTAGTTACATTGTAAGCATTTTTATTCTTTTGTTAGATTTTGAGTGCATGAGCGTGTATCTTCAAAAGAAAAGAAAATTTTCTTGCTTTCATTATTTGTTCATAGAACTTGTGTATAAATACCTTTTCATCGAAGAAAAAGTTGCATTTGCATGTATCAGGTTTCTATTGATTTCTCTTTGCATCCAAAACATCAGAAGTTTCATCTCCATTTTACCCTTGACTTAAAATAACAACCCTTAAAATCAAGCGCATAATTTAAAATGAACTAGAATCTTTTTGAGTTTTCATTAATATACATCAACTAGTATAGGTCATTAAGGCCTTGGAATAGGTGTGTGGAGAGTTAAATATCCAAGGCCACTCTAAATTTTAAACTTAGAAGTTGATTGAAAGAATGAAACCCAGTCTCGTTAAGTTGTTCGGGAAATCT
The DNA here is from genome assembly GCA_034641835.2 of Pinus albicaulis. Lineage (NCBI taxonomy): Eukaryota > Viridiplantae > Streptophyta > Pinopsida > Pinales > Pinaceae > Pinus > Pinus albicaulis. Next base: position 1,085,887,744 of record CM076575.1, read on the forward strand.
CTCTTAAAAATGGATTCAAGCGCGAGGGAAAGTGAAAGAAGGGAAGAGAGATACCCCCTCTCCTACTTATCAAATCTCGACCAAATATTGTTCCGCCTGGCTTCCGATACAAACTAGTGACCTTAGTTTCCATTCCTAGGTATCACATAGGTGACTGTGGGGGGCGATACCTGTAGTACTTGAGGTAGACATTGCATCAAGTTCATTAGTAATTATGGAGGGTGCCCTTGCGAAGCTTGGGTACTTGCACCGGCAAAGGCTTTTGTCTGGAGGTGAGCGTAACTATTTTTGTTACCTTCACTAGTAGGCCTGGGATGTAATTACCCTAGATTATTTTCAGAAGGTCCTTATTTTAGTTTTATTTTATTTTGGTGTCTGGTCTTAATCACCCTGAGCAGAAATACCTAAGAGATGCTTGATTGTTGAATCTTCAGGGACATTTTAGAGATCTATTTTTTCTCCTAGACTACTATAGCTTTGTAATTTTTGAGTCTATATAAGTTCTCATAATAATTAAAAGTGGTTGATCGATGAGTTCGTTGATCTAGGAGGCATTGTGGATTTTCTATTATGAGCAGTGAGCCTTCTTCTAGTAGGTGTGGGAGAAATTCTACTGGTGATTTCTAATCTGTAGTAGCAAATGCATCAGAGAGTGATCCTCCACTTGGGCCTTTAGTTTCTAAAGATGAGCCTAGTGTTGGTCGTGATTTAAAGAGGTCCTTTTTCTGGAAAAATAAGTTTAGGTTGAAGAAATTCCTGAACCTCTAGTTACTCCTTCCTCTCCTCTTCCTGCTAGTTTTTTGGATGTATTATTATATGTTGGGTCCCCAATTCACAAGCCAAAAAGCCCTTATATTTCTCCTTATTTTATTTCAATGGCTACTACTGGGAACACAACTTCAGCTATGACTACTTCGAGTGTGCCTACTCCTCTTTCAGCAAAAGGAGGAGGTACCATTGTTATATCGACCATCACTCCTAGTACTGAAATTTTTGGCTCTACCTCCATTCCATCTATGAGTGGGGGCACCCAAGATTTTGCTTCCCATACTTATCCTTTTTCATTTGGGATGCTTTCTAATGCAATTCCTTGAATTTATTTCACTGTTGCATCTTTTCTCCCCACACCAATGTCTTCTATGGCTATTGGGTCAACCTCTTTTCATGGTTTTCCCTTAAAAAGTGGTTATATTCCTCATTCTAACCCTTCCTTAGGTTTGTTTCCTTTCTCCGCACAAATTCAAGGTTTCAATCCTTTTCTAGGAGGTCAAATTTTTAATGCTTTTAGAGGTTAGAACCCTACTTTCAGTAGTTTAGGAACTTGGAATTAGTTCATGTATGGTCAACACGGGAACGTGCCTTTCTCGTCTATAGGTACCTCTCGGGGTTTTTAGCCCTTCATTAATGCATGGAATCTTTACCAAGGGGTCTCATAATCTTTTAATACTTCTATTGGGGGGATTCCTATTTATGGTAACCCTTCGGCGGGAGGAGGCCCTACTCTGAATTTCTCTGGACCACAAGGTTTTCCTTATGGTTCAACCTCTTCTATGAAGATTCCTTAGTAGCTTGGTGCCTCAGAAAATCTAGGTTATTCTTTTCAAAATTAAAGGAATCCTTCCCATGGTGGTCGGAGTCTGCAGGGTCCTCTGCGCTTACCATTCTTGGAAAACCTAAATTTTCCATATCTATCGAAGTTGACTAACGATCCTATCCAATATAGCCTGGATTCACCTCCGGTTCCTACCAAGCTTCCATTAAATATTCCAAAATTTGAAGGGAATAATAGTGAGGATCCAACCAAACATGTCACCACTTTCCATTTATGGTGCTCATCGAACTCCCTTATTGATGATTCAATTAGTTTGAAATTATTTGATAGCACCCTAACTAGAAATGTTGTGAAATGGTACATTGAGCTAACTAGGAACACCTTTGATTCGTTTGGTGAGTTGGCTACCATGTTTTTGAATCATTTTTAGTTACTCATTCATTATGATGCTACAACTAAGATTTTGGCCAACTTCCAGCAAGATAAGACAACGTACCTTTTTGACCATATTCAATAATGGAGGAGAAGTAAGACGCTCATTAAATCCTATATTCCCAATGATTTCCTTCTCAAATGGTTCCTCAAATATTTACAGCTAGAAATCTCAAAGGATGTATCTCTTTCTGGGGTATTCACTGAGGAGCAAGCTATATTTAGAGCCCAACAATTGGAACTTATCTATTCTTAGTCTGGGATTATTAATAAGATCTTGCTAGATGCTCATCATTCCAAGATAGATTTAGCCAAGCTGAAGCCAGGTCCCCATGCTGACGGTCTTGTTAGTTCGATCAATAGTAATACGACTAACCTTTTGAATCAATTGCAATAGTTTTCTCTACATTCTGCTCCTTCTATTCAGGCTATGCCATTAGCGTCTATGCCTTCACAACATTTAATTATTAATGTTTTCCAATCCTCTAACCCAAAAGTAAATAAAAAATCCAATGGGAAGAAGAAGGGGCATAATAAGAAGAAGGAAAAGGATAGGAAGGGTAATGCGAATAAATACGATGATAATGTTGTATAGGGTAAGAGAGAGTCGAACAAGAAAGTCAAGTTTCCTTGCAATTTATGAACATGAGACTATCTCTCTCATCTCTGCCCTAAGATGTAGGATTCTCAACACCTTTTAGCTTAGTGGGGTTCCTCTAGTTCCCAGGCTATCTTTAATAACCATTTTCACCAAGGGCAGAAAATGTTTGATGGTGCAAATGCAAATACTGGAGCTCCCACAGGGGCCAACTAGGAGGGGGGAAATTATTCAAATGTATACATGTCGAGTTGTCATGTTGATGTCACTACGATATCACGTAATTATGGTGAATCTGAATCTTCGAAGGCTAAGGTCGCTCCTGCCACTCCATATTGAGAGGCTCGCAGTTGAGCCAATACCTTGCATGTCGAAAGGTTTTACTAAATGTTAAAGAATCAAACCTAATTCCAAGGAAAATGAGAACTCCTCCATTGTAGAAGATCTGGCTTAGTGTCCTTGTGCTATGTCTGCATTGGAGGTACTCCAGTTGTGCCCAACACAAAGGAGTGCGTGTAATGTTCCACTTTCAGGAATTGCTAAAATAGGGTCCAGAGGGACGTTGTATAAGAAATCCAATGAAAAAATAAGCTGAAAGGGGACTTGGATCCCTTTTTTTACCCTTCATACATTACACTTTCATAATATTAGCTCAAATAAATAACCCTAGGTGGGTTATTCAAATCTCCCACTCCTAGGTATCTCAAACATTGCTCAAATATGAGAGCTGCAGTAATACATGAACTCCAACAAGTAGCAGCAGTGAAATATCAATACATATGGTGCAAGAAGAGAACATAGACATTATATTATGTGCAAATGCAAATAGATATATAAGAACTTGAGGAAAATACCTCTCAAGATAGGCCATATCAGCCTCAAGAAATATGTACATGCAAAAGTGAAAGTACACTGCTACACAACCCAATAACAAGCTATGATTGTGCAGTCCATAGTGGGAAATGACTAAAAACTGATATAAACACAATGATATAGAAATATCAAGCTCAAATAAAGTGGGGGAGCAAGATCTCAACCTCAGAAAACAATACTACAACAATCCTCCAAGGGCTTAGCCAAAATGTACAAATTGGCAAAATGCCGGAGTGCAGTGTAGCAACTACAACTCAATAACAATACAAAAATGGAGAAGGATGGAAACGTTGCAAATGATGAATAAACCTCCTCCAATGATCTTCAAATTGAAAGGCTTCTCCCTTCACTGAAGATTACACCCTCCAATCCACAGTGTGAACCCCTCCTACAAGTGCCCTCTGAAAATAACACAATATGGGGAAGAGACTGCACTGGGAATGAGATGAAACATATGGCCCAATGCCAAAATATGAAATGAAGCTCCAGGACCTTTCTCACTGATCTCCCAAAGAAATAATGAGCTCCTCCTCTACAAAACTAGCTCCGGAAGTGGGTGGTAATGAATCCTCACTGCAACCCCCAACAACTCAACGTTTCTGCCCAACTGGAAAATGTTGTAGCTGAAGATGGTTACCTTGGCCTCAAGCCTGGATGTGAAAAGAATGAAGAACAGGTCCTCCAAAGCTTCCCATTGAAGGAGAGGAAACTCCTAAACATGAATCTCCCTTGTGCTAAGCAGCACAACTATCTCAGTTGAATAACTAGAGAGAGCAAACCAAATCGAAATCTCAAAACATAATGAGCAATGGCTCCCCTTCCCCCTTTTATTCCAAGAGGAAGCTTCCTTGCCATGGACCCTATTATCACTCAGTAATTTCTCGAGGTTCAAGAGAAATAGTCTGAGGTAACCACAAACCTACTTTGGAAATTTAGGATCTAGCCTTCTTAAATTTCAGAGAGGGCTCTCTCTTTATGATTTAACTTTGTTTTTGTTTAATGTTTTAGGCTAGTTATGATAGTTCAATTTGGTTTTTGTTTTAAAATGTTTGGTGGAAAATAAGATTACTTGAAGAAAAATTAAAGATGGATCTACTAGTTCATTGGGCTATGGAGTCAAAGTCTAGCAAGCAGCACTAGAAGGCAAGGCCAAGAGGATGCTAATGTATTCACGGCATGATAGATAACCCTTAGAGATTTGGATAGATTATTTTGATGAGATTTCTTGCTTCGGGATAAAGGGCAATGAATAATCCTTTGATCCGAAAAAAGAGGAATGAGGTAGGGGTCAAATAGGACCAGGAGTAATTAAGAATTCCTAAATCCAGAAATTAGTAGAAAACATTTAAATGATAAAGTAGTTAAGACAGGGAGTTCTAACACTAGTCCTGAAGTAATACTCCTACTTAATCATTAATATTGAAAAACATATATGAAATGAATGGAACTCAGAAAGTAAACAATGACAAGATAGATGCACTTTACTCTTCAAATTATCACATGAATCCTGATTTATGAAGTCCAATTGGCTATTGTCTAGACTGCTGCTTTGAAATCAACACATGTGACCCTACAACGTACCAGTAAAATGTCTAGAATGTTCATAGCAATTTTATTCCACACTAAACACTTCATAAACTAAAGTATTTATACAAATGTTTATTACAAAATATCCTAGAGAAATCTAGGAATAACTCTAGGAAATAAAAAACATCTTTACACATTAAGTGGGACAGCTGCTTAACAACTTAGCAAGTTGTCCTCTTATCTAGAAAATATAGAACTAACTTATCTAATCAAAATAGTTTGTTGACTAGGTGTACATGCTTGTGGGCATATTTGGAAAATATCTCTTTGAATATTGCTTGATTGATACTCTTTTCACTTTATACCCTTTAACACTGTATTTCTTCCTGATACTCTTTCATGCTGTTCATTTATATCTTCACTGCTATAAAAATAGAGAAATTACAGTAGTAAAAATTTGCTGGATGTTGCTTTTCTGATACTCTTTGACCCTGTTGTTTAGCTTGATACACTTTCAACTGATATATTAACCTTTTAACAACTGTAAAATAAAATTTTCACTATGGTAGAAAAATTAATTCACTGTCATACTTGGATTTTCCTTTTACCCTTTCACTACTGTAAAAGATACTTATCAGCAGTAAGAAACCAAAATCACATAAACTGTTTTGTTTTTCCTTCTCATCTTCACTATTTTACATGTGCCTTTCTTCATTTTTATACCTCTATGTTGTTATAACAAATCTGTAAACTCTTGCCACTCTTGAGCACTGGGTATCTTCATATTTTTCAACTTTCTGTAGCTTTCATCTGCATCAGTGTACTTTGCAAAATTTGGTTTGACCATGAAAAGATGTTTAATCTCATTTTGTAGAAAAAATAAGTCTTCAAAGTATTGTAGAATAATTTTTCCAGTGGGGGAACCTTGTGGTAGAGGCTTGTTCACTTGTTCTTTAGCATGGCCTCTTATCTTCTTATCATAGTCTGTTTGGACCATCAGTTTCTCATTAAATCCATGGATGTATGGGAGGCCAGCTTCTCTAAATGTTGTATACTTTGTCAGAAACTTTGTTATTGATAGGTTCATAGCCTCACATTTATCCTCCAAATTATTCATTATGTTTATTTTTGTGAGGACTTTCTTGATCTAAAGTATTGTTTCTATCCTATCCTGTATTTTCAGCTCCTCAAGTTTCACTCTGTTTTTACTGTTTAACCTTGACTGCTTTGTAAATTTGTTTTAACTTTCATTCTGATTTTTACCTGATACATTTTAACCACTGATACTCTTTTACTGTTATGTTTTCAGTGTCATTGTGAATTCTTATTTCACTTTTACCATTCACTGTGAAAATTTCATTATTCTGATCTCTCTCTGACTTGATTTTATTTTTTCTATGTATACAAAATGTTCGTTGAATGAATATTTTGATTTAAAATATGAGAATTTGGAGCAAACAATTTTTTCAACTAGTATTGAAGCCGTTGGCCAAATTTATTTTCTGATAATAACCTGCAAAAATCGAACAATTTGTTAATAAAATAGAGGTCTGCAAGGAGGTGATTGAAGGCTTTTGAAAGACCTGTGGAATGAGATCTGTCTGTGGAGGTTTAACTCTGTTTTTAGGCATTCTGGCTTCTTATCTAAGACTAAATGGTTTATAGAAGTAATTTACTTTAAACAAAGGGGTAACTGAGAAATTTAGGCTAAAGATATCTTCTTTTGGGCTTTTTTCTCAATTAGGTTTATCTGAGGATTGATACTGGGATAAGATAGGAAACAGGGTTTCTTGAATAGTTTGAATTGTAAAAAGGATATTTTTAATAGATCTGTAAGCTTTAAACTCTTTTTGTGTTTCAAAAATGATCTTTAGAGGTCGTAACTGGATGATTGGCTTTAAAAGGCACACAAAATAAATTAGGTTTCCTGGAAAAAATTGACTAGGGTTTGGCCTATTTTTGGGAAATTTACATAGTTAATCCTCCTATTTAATAGTTTGTCTTCTAATGGAAGATTTCGAATTGACTATGAAAGATGGTAATTTAATAAAAAAATACCTCAGATTGTAGGTATTTTGATGCTTTTAAAAGGGTTTCTGAATCTTCTGGTTATTCCTGCGGATGGGTCTGGATCGCTGATGCAGAGAATGGCTTTAATGATTTTCAACTAAGGAAAATTGTGGTCGAATTCAGATTTGGCACAAGAGATTAACAAATATGGGCTTAGGGCTCTTTACATAGTTGGGCGGAGTTTTCTTACCAGTCGGGATTGCACAAATACATATGAATAATGATATATCAAAGGTTTTAAACTTTAATATGAATCAACATAGAATGCATTAAATGAAATTATAATCCAAGGTGGGAGGTGGTTTGATTTTTCGAATGCGAAAAACCACTGGTGGTTTTCGCGTCAGGATAGAGTGGTAAGTTTTTTTTTGCAAATCGAACGCGATTGAATAACATGGCGTCACGTTGCATTGGGTGGTTTCATAAAACAACTCATTTCGTGCAATTTCGAGCTCAAGGCCATCGATCAGTTTCAGAGCGGGAAACAGATCGTGTGCCATTGGATCTAAAAAGTGGGAGCGAATGATCAGGAGGTGATGGGAAGGTGTGGGGAAAAGGTTATGGTGGGGCTTGGGTGGCTTTATATGATGGTGCATTATAAATATAACAAAACCTTTGTAAAAATAAACTTTATAATCAAGGTTTTAATATATGGAATGGTTTATATATAAGTGGGTATAATGCAAAAGGTTTTATTGGGCGATGTTATATATATAAACAAAGTTCATATATATGGTAAAAGAGCGCGTGAGGCAATTTTTAACCAAGGTTAGGATATGGTAAATCTTAGAATGATAATAAGCTTTTTATAGTGGCGTGGATGAAAAAACTTTAGGATAAATGATATAAGAGAGGTGATGTGGTAAAGCTATATTTTTCCAATAGCTTTATTTATATTGTTATTTTTATTATATAGCTATAGACCATGGAGGGGTCCAATAACTGTATGGGGCGGGATTATTTATATATGGTTAGTTTTAGACCAAAGGGGGTATTTTTTGGGTTTTTAATTTAACATGTGGATATTTAACTTTGGTCAAAAATCTTATAATAGTGCGTTTTTGGGAATAATTAGATAAAAGTGGTTATAATAATAGGATAAGGTTTATTTATAGGGATTTAATAAATAAATTAGAAGTTAATATGACTAAGGACAATGAAAAAAACACCAAAATATAAATATATGACTAAGTAAAGTGATAATGTGAAAGCCAAGCTTTATCATTTAAACTTTGACCACTTTGACCTAGAATATAATATTTTTGGAGGGCTTTTATGCTTTTATGAATGAAGGGAATTATATTTTTCATTAAGTAAAAAGGTCTTTACTTATGAAATTTAAGTATAATGGATGCATGAAGGGTAGATGATGGCAAATAGGGATTATTGTAGGAATTCAAACATTTTTAACTAAATAGTCATTGAGCCTTGGGTCCGATCCCAACATAAGTCAAAGAAATTCTCTGAGGCTCTTTAACTAAAAGTCTAGAATGCATAATAACTATAGGGGAGGAGAAATTAGTGATTTTTTCCTGGTGAAAATTATTTACATGATTCTCCCACTTCTTTCTACCTACCCAACTTTTAATATAACATTTTTTCTTCCATTTTACAGGTGCATTTGAGCTAGCAACCTTGAACATTTTATTCTTTTGAAAGCAATAAAAACTATCTAAATATACCTTATATCATCCGAGGGCTTAGAGTAAACTAATGAGAACCTCTTTATTCTCTACCTATCTACTAATTAGTCAGGATTAAACTGTCTGACTAATTTTTATTCACTATTCTACAACAATAAAATTGAAACATGACAAGTCAAGATTAAGCAGTTCAACTCATCATGGATTATGGCATTTATTGACACTCTGCCATAATCATCAGTAACAAAGTAAAAAGTAGTGGCATTTGGACTTGCACACTTTCATGTTTTATTTATTTTTTCTTTGGGGTATATTATTTTTTCTAAGTCCTTTGATTTTTATTTTAGGACTTTACCCTCTTTTTGCTTTTCTATTTTTATTTTTTTTAATTACAAAATATGGGAGAACAACTTGCAGAAAGTAAGGTATGTACATATTTACAATACTATCAAAATTCAATTCAAAATTATGAATCCTATATTTATATGACCCTAACAAACCCCACCCATTAGGGTTTCCCTCATCCAATGATATCCCTCCTATCAAAACTGCGTTGTCTTCTCATGCAAGCTACACCTCTTTAGGCAGCACTATTGACTTGGTCAAATTTCACCTAGTCTTTTTGTATTTCCCCCTTTTCACACTAGGAGATGACAAATAAGACACTTAAGTGACCCCTTTGAATATTAAGAGTGTTTATTATGCTTCTTCATGGCCCCCCTTACCCATTTTATTCTTTTTATTAAAAGGAAAGCAAAATTAATGTTCTAATTAGCTTAATGAAAATTTTGGAACATTACAGTCCTCCCCTCCCAAAGATTGCTTGTCCTCAAGCAAGTGCAAGGGTAGACTGATTCCTCCTCTCCTCTCCTGCAACATCCATTTATGATGATATCCTCCAAGAAATAGGATGTTATCTCATCAATAAAGCTCCCACATTTCTTCTCCTCGGCACGTAAATTAGTTACCAAGCTATCATCATGAAGAAATGAGGTGCTCAAGAGAGTGGAAAAGTGATGTCTAGAGGTCCTCCCAATGCATGGAGTCTGAAATTTGTTCGGAGACATTATCTCCATGTGTACCCTCCATCCCCAAGCAATCAACCATGCAAAATGAGTCACCTTCCTACTAGGCAACTCCTGGAAATCATCCTCCACCTTGGGCTCATGTAGAATAGGTGGGCTGGAAATCTGAACATGCTAGGCTTCATAGCCTACCCCACATTGTCCTCTTCTCCACTTATGATAAGTGTGGAGTGAAATCTGAACTTGGGCTACACTAGTGTTTCCCTCAAGTGGCAAGATGAAGTATAGATCTCCAAGGATCTCTCCTCCAACGCTGTAAATCAAGCTGGCCCAAATCATCTCATATGTGATGTGTTGGAAGTCATCATCATATGGTATCCAATCAATCATATGGTTCACCTCATGGAGAACTAAATATCTTGTCATGGTGACCATATCCTCTTCCATACTCCCCTTAGAGCATGTGCTACAAAGAGTATGGAGGTCTTCTTCCCCAAAGGGCACATCCTCCCAATGTGTCTCTCCCTCCTTATGATACATATGGGGTTGTTTTTGATACATGGCTGAAACATAATGGTCCCCAATAGAGGCCCAAGCCATCCCATCAAATCCAACACCCATGGGGTGCCTCCCAAAAGAGCTCAAGCTCTATAAATGGCTCCTCTCATTTGAAAGCAAGAGGTGTAACATGGAAATCAAGGCTGGCCCACTTGCTTTTCTGAAATATGCAGCGTGAGAAGTATGGATAACCATACTTCCTATGGGCATCCTCAACTCTTGTGCCACTCCTCCAATGGTGCTTCCCATGTCCATCATTCTACTAGCAGAATATGGAAGCATAAATCTGTGAGAGCAAGGAGGTGAAACATAGTTCCACACATGGAACCAATGCAGGGCATCATTGGCCTACCTCAATATATTGTGCAAGAAGTGTCCTTTCAGCCACTTTTTTTCTGCCACATTCATCCTGCAAGATGAGATCATGAAAACATAACTTGGTGCCAATGGTGCACACCGAAAATCCTGTGGCTTTCCCCCACAATCCACCAATAAGATGGCCATCATAATTGCTGCAATTGACTATAAGTACAACAAAACATAATGCACAAGAAGGAAAGATCCTCCTTGATATGATATGCTACTCATAAAGATAAGAGAGTGAAAAATATAAAGCAAATATTTACCTCCCTCATCATGCACTGTGGTCTTTGAGCTGAAATGGCTCAAGTGAAAATTCCCCTTTACTGCAACAGAGTAGGGAAGTGGTTGTGCCAACAATCTCATCATCTCTTGGGTTTTGCAACTGTCTGTATGTTGATATACATCCATTAGGATTCCCTCCCAAGTGGACTCATCCATCAATAGATAGTATGCATAAGAATGCATGAAAGGAGAATCCATAAATGTTGCATGTAGGTATCTCCCCTTGTGATTGTGAACCCAAGCCAAGAAGATCAAAATATAGTAAGGGATGCTTCCATTCATTATGTAGAAATTTGTTGAATAATGATTAATTATCCATCGAGACTATCCTGATCACATACAATTCGAATTTATATGCAACACATAATCTCTTCCACTCAGATCATCAAACATGCGGAAATAAAATCAAGCGATAACACATCAAATCATCATACACATTAACACAGTATGTATGGGGAAAGTTTATAGCTGAAAACCCCGCAGCTATTGTGTATATTATAATGGAGAAATCAAGTAACAAACTCAGTACAATACTCCTCACAAGTACTCAGTACTTTCTCATACAGTTACCCACAATCTAGCTCAGTTTTGAACAGGTTACTGGTTCAAAACTCACCGCCAATTGCCTTGACTCTATTGCACAATCTAGGCCTGTCTATATATAGATCCAAGGTTCGAATCTCCTTGGCTTGACTGCGCAATTGTCATGGACAAATCCTCCAAGTGTGGTGCAAATCTCATGCACAACCGATGTCGCCACTGATAGCTAACTCCACCCTTTCATCTACCTCTTTCACTGGTCTCCACTGAACTGATCATGCACTGTAGTGAACTGATGTGTTCTTGAGTTGAATAATGAGTTACTAATTAATGAATTAAATAATATTTAATTAACTCCACTCATAACTAATTGATTAGCTAGTTAAACTAATCTCAACTAGTTCAACTAAAATAAACAGAACACAACTCCACTAGCCGTCTCATTAACTCCACCAAACTTCTGCCACTGAAGTCCTAACTGAAGTCAACCATGCATGATGCCATCAAACCCTTGGGAATAGCGTAATTCCTCTGTCAAATGCATGAGCCACTTCCAAGGCTCGAACTGAAGTGCTCCAAGAGAGTAAACTGAAGTTTAGAGTCCAAATATTATTAAGGGTAAATAATATTTGACTTCCCTATTTTAAGGAGAGGTAGTAAAAATAGACTTCAACCTATAGGTCCAAAAAATAGAGTCCCATATATTTTTACCAACATGACCAATACTCCAAGAATAACATATTGCAATCCCCGGACCATGCTCCATATGTCTAAAAATAGACATAGTCTAAAAATAGATTTTGCGCCAGAATTTGCCTGCGGGCCCACTTAGTGAAGGTGACTTCATTTCAATAAGCTCCATCATCTTGCTGCATTTTCAAAACTCCCTCTCAGCAAGATATGGATTATCTGCAACCCCTATCCTACCTCTGTGGAATTCGAACTTGCTCCTGGTGAGCGCCTTCGTCAGGATGTCGGCATCTTGATCCTCCGCGGGAACATATGAAAGCATCATGATTCTCCGCTGAACACAATCTCTGATATGAGGGTACCTGATGTCGATGTGTTTGGATCTATCATGAAATACTGGATTAGCCGAGAGTTTAATGCAACTTTGGTTATCACAGTAGATCACTGTAGGCTCCAAATGTAACCTGAACAATCCAACGAGGATCTTCCTCATCCAAATAGCCTCGCATGCAGCCAAGCTAGCTGCCATGTACTCGGCCTCTGCTGAACTAAGTGCCACGGATCTCTGCTTCCTGCTGTACCAGGAAATTGATGTCGACCCAATGCTGAAAACTCCTCCAGATGTGCTCTTTCGGTCCGTTGGGCTCCCTGCCCAATCTACATCAGTGAAGCCAGAAAGCTTCGCTCCATCCTCCTATCTGTACCATAGACCATATCCTGATGTGCCTCTGATATAGCGTAATACATGATTTCCTGCCTTCCAAAAGAGCTTGGTAGGCTTAACCATAGCTTGCGAAAGCTGGTTAACAGCATAGCATATATCAGGTCGTGTATTGACCAGATACATAAGTGACCCCACCAGCTGTCAATAGACAGTGGCATCCACTACCTCCGCTGAAGTAGCATCCTCCTTCCTCCAAACACCAGGAAGAGGAGTGTCAACAGGCTTGCAGCCTTGCATGTTGAACCTCTCCAGAATCTCCTGGGCATACTTTCCGTGAGAAACAAACAGTCCTCCGCTACGCTACCTA